>JALBCR010002079.1:0-90372 GCA_030710515.1 Abscondita cerata
AATGCTTGATTTACATAAATGACCTTCCATCTACATTGCATAAAAACCAATTATTACTCTATGCTGATGATACTGCATTATTGAGTTGCAACAAAAACTATTATTTGTGCTAACTCTCTAATCAAGATTTACTATTTCGTGTAAATTCCTGGTTTAAAAGCAATACATTGAAAGTAAACGAAGGAAAAACCGAAAATAAAGTATTCTCCCTACGGAAGACTCAGCACACACCGTATGCTAAATTCCTTAGAATTTAATTGAACACATGTTTCAACTTTAGAGCACATGGTGACTACTTAATTACCAAGCTACAAAGAGTAATATTTTTAATCCGTTGCTTAAAACAGACAGTACCTAAACATGTCTTAAAAACAACATACTGTGCATTTTTCGAATCACATTTAAAATATGGCATTTTAATATGGAGTCACTCCTCTATCATTTCAAAATTGTCGTGATGCAGAGAAAAGTGGTTTGCATTATACAAGGGGCAGCCTATAGAGATGATTGCAAACCTCATTAAATTGACTTACAAGTTCTATCGCTGCCTGTTTATACATCTTTGAATGTTTGGTGTACATAAAGGAACGTGAACAATCTTATAAGTTTTCAAAGGATGTGCACCAACATGCAACTACACAAGAAAATAGCATACGCTTAGCTTCTCTAAGATTAGCAAAACAACAAAATAGCTCGAACTACTATAGTATTAAGTTTTACAATGCTTTACCCACAAAATTAAAATCATTAGAAGTGAACTCTCTTAAACCAAAGTTAAAAGAAATTTTTATTACATATTGTTACTATAGTTTTTGTAAATACACAACTAATATATACAGGGTCCGGCATATCGAGCGTGCATTAAAAGTATATGGAGAACTAATTCGATTCATTTTCTGAAAATAGTGCTGCGCCTGTTTTCGACATCATTGAACTCAGACAAAATATTTTTCGTTCATACAGCACTTCCGGTTATGCCGGAAGTAGCTGTCAACTTTCTTATTTCAAATGGAACATGCTATTTTTTATTTTATTTTCATATATTTTCTACGTAAAATTTAAGGTGTAGTTTAATTACTAAATCATACCCAAGAAATAACTGGTTTTTTTGTTATAACGATTTAAAAAAAAATTAAAATCATGGTGAATCGTTATCGTTTATATCTCAAAATGATATCAATATTTTAGTTCTTAATTTGTTGTGGCAATTGTTGATATGTTACAGTAACTCACATATGAATGGAAACTCAAATTGCATGTACAGGGTGATGAAAATGCTCGTGCCAATATGAACAACTTTCGACCTCAAAAACTTGCTTAATTTAAATGGGACACCCTATATTTTTAATCATCAATCGATTTTTTTTGTTGTCCTCTTTCAAAACATACTAACATGTCCTATGCTTAAATTGATGATTAAAAACACAGGGTGTCTACCAATTTGTTTCATTTAATTCCGAAATGGAAGTTATAATGCGCGACATAAATAATAAAAGAGTCAAGGATACAGTCATTAAATCAGTTTCTTGATGATAAATGATGTCTACGCGTTGGGGCAGGATAGCAAATTCTGAGTTTTCCGGTAAAAAAAAGTACCTCTTATTGTTACCTAAAAACTGTAAATTTACCAACCTTGATATTTCAGATCTCATATAGAGCTGAAGCATTGTAAGCAGCAAAATACTTGCTGCCATAAGGGCGCTTTTAACCCATTGGCGTGTTAAATTACACTAAAAAATATGTCCAAAACCTTGTCACGTGTTTTAAAACGAGACCAGTCACCCGGCATCTTCTAATGGGAGTTCTTCTTAAAACATGTATAAAGACATTTTTTTAATGTCGGTCTTGACTATGCAGGGCCAATTTGTAAAATGCAAACATATACGTCTTTGTCTGTACGGCGACTAAAACCGCACACTTAAATTAGTCACATCTTTATCAACTGATACTTTACCAATACTCTTAAAAGTATATTGCCCAGTGGTGTATCTAAGTGACAATGGATTCAATTTCGTGGAGGTAAAGCTTAGCTTGATTTTGTATTTCATAGCGACAAAGAAAATAAAATACACAATTATTACTATTTGATAATTATTTAACTTTAATCATTCATATCTCAACTCCTCGAAAGGTCACTTAAGTAGCGTTACATCCTTTCAGCTAATAAGGCAGCATTTTTGAAAAAGCTGGAGCCACGAAGTGACGAAGTATTACCTAAATTGCAACAGACATAAAAATAGTTGAAGATGTGGCCTGAACTTTTTAAAGTCATATCCGTCATTCTACTAAAAGATGGTGCACTTCCACTTTAGTAGCATCTGGGTCAAATACTACAGTTGGATGTCGGGTCTAAAAATGTGATTTATGCAACAACCGTACAGTTGTCAAACGGTCATCTAGTGCGACGTTCCGTTCTTTGGCTATGTGCTTTACAGTGGATAGCTAAGTGCTAGTAGCTAGTGCTGCACTGTGGCGTAATTGTGTTGTAATTATGTAAATTTTCTTTAAATTGAACGTTACTTATATAGTATATAACATTACAAGCAATGTAGGAGGGTTTTTACTGGTGAATGAAGGATATAACGGACGAGCCACTGGAGAGTCAGTTACCTTCTTAAACCTTGCGTGATTATTTTATTTGTTTCTCATTTGTAAAAAGGTTAGATGAATATTTCAATTACAAAAAATTTTAGCAACTTGTCGTAAACGTCATAAGCTATGGAAGCGTTACAATGAACAAAAATGAATGTGCAAAAATTATTGAGAAAGCCAGCAGTGTAGCTTCAAGTTTATTGCCTTGCAAAATCAGCTATAACGTACGAGCGTGAATACGACTTCAAAAAGTGGCAGAACAAAAATAGAGTGATTGGGATAACTGAAAATGTTTTGTTGGTCTACGGAATCAACTGGATTCAGTCCTAATACTTTATGAGTAAAAGGTTTATGCTCAAAAGTTGCTTGGAAGTGAAAGAAAATGCCCTAATGCGTAGGTTTGTTTTCCTTAAAAAAATTATAAAAAAATATGACGTTTAATTGTCGTTTACAAATTTCAAAAAGTAAAATCTAGGAAAAAATACCGCCTGAAAAAATTCCCTGTAAGAATACCACCGGAAAAAATGTCTTTCGAAAAAACTGTCCCGGAAAAAATATCCCTGGAAGAAATGTCCCCGAACCAATGTTTTCAGAAATAAATGTTAGATAATGTATCAAAATAATTGATATATTGATATTGCAAATACGTTTTTAATACTAATAACGAAAAACAATATTTCCAAGTATAACACAATAAGTAGGTACACGTAAAATATGTTCAACTGTTTCAATTCTTCACATTTACAACCAATTTGGTTTACTCTAAATCACATGAAAACACGTGATTTTTTTAAAGAAGAAAATTGTCGTAATTGTAGCCAACCAACAAACACCTATCACCCTCTATCACATCTACCAACTAACAGCGTTTACTTCATATCACATGAAAACATATAATTTTTTTCAAAGAAGAAAATGAAAACATGTAATTTTTTCAAACAAAAAAATTGTAATAACTGTAATCTACCAACCATCACCGTTCACCCTCGACCACATATGGGAAAAGTGTACGCTCCCCTTTGTTAAATCCAACCGAATAACACTTTGTATTGATTTGATTTAAATATAAATAAGTAACGGTGCATAAATATTTTAATAACGAATTAAAAACAAACTTGAGATTTCAAAAAATGGCGCATAGAAGGTTGTTCCTCTTGATGAGTTGGATTAGTGGTTAAAATCAATGTACTGATTTCTCAGAAACCCTGTATGTAGGTATGTTACAGACGTAAACTGAGAATGCGTCTGCAACTTACATAGATTTGTTCAGAAAACCAAACTGCTGATTACGTCGGTAACTTATAAATATGCCACCGGACCAGTTAAGGGTTAAAAAGAATTGAATTTTTGGTAAGTATAAAATTAAAATTTATACATTATTGCTTCTTATTTTTTAAAAATTAGAAATATAAAATTGATAACTATATTTTGAAATAATTTTTTCAACATTTTTTCCTGGGGCTTTTTTTCTAGTGGTGATTTTTACCTGTGGTATTTTGGCATAGTATATTTTTCCAATCCCGAAAAGATAATAGCGTTTCTTAAACAAAAAAATCTGCGTTATACGCTAAAAAAGAATCAAGATATTAAATAAAAAAAGAAGTTGCACAATTTCTTTAGAACGCTCTTAATGATAAGTGATGATGGCTGCATGTTATACAGAAAATATGTGAATCTTCGGCCTCCTTAAACAGAAAACCTAATATTTTCTTTGGCATACCGACATAATAAACGCATTTCTCTTAATGTTGGTTTAAAAAACGCAGAGTTAAATACCGGTCACTCTTTTCGCAGAACTGAAACCACTATGGTTGCGGATTCGGGTGGAGCTAATTTAGCACTAAAGCGTGGAAGAGGGTGGAAGAGCACCGAAATTGCAATGAGTTTTGTCGATGAGTCGGTCAATAAAAAATCAAAATTATTTCGTAGTAAGAAGAGTACAAATGTTTTGCCGTCCTTGAGTTAAGCAGTTTCTGAGTCAACAGATGGTTCATCATCCAAAATCTGTATTACTGGATACAACAGTTGTACCATGATTTTCAAGTTAACTCTCAGTTTTACAAGTTAGTGACTTGATAAATTAAATTTTTTTGATTAATATTGTGTTTTTGGAAATTTACGAGTAACAAATAAATTCAATTTTTTATCTATTGTAATTATTAAGTAGAATTTATGTTTATACACTTTAATTATAAATAATATAATTGGGTTTAAAATTAAAAATACCTTTGAAAGCTTGTTTCCTAAAGGAATTTTTTACAATAAAGAAATGAATTAACATAAAAAATAGAAAACTCCTGGGAAAGAATCTCTTAAAAAATTGTTAAACGGTTCTCAAGAAAATTGAGTTTGTTTCTAAAAAAGGTATATAACGAGTTGTTTAATTCTTTAAACCATATCGTCACAGAATTATAGAAAAATCGCATAACATTTAAAGTAATGAATTGAATAAACAAAAACTCAACATATTGCTTTGGAAGAATACAAAACAAATTTATTTAATAGAAATAATGTTAATTATTTTAAATGAGTTTTCTAATTCATATTAAAACACTTAACCTAACAAACCGTATTTCTCTAAAACCGATCAAATTGGTATTAAACAGTTGTTACTGCTTAAACTAATAATAAAGTAGTAAAACTAAATAATAAAAAATTGAAATGTTATTAGTGTGAAATAGTTTTGTAATTATTTTAATGTTCGGAAAAATTACGAACATTACTTATTTAAATATTTTAATATCGTAGCATGTATTTTGTATTTACTGTCGTAAATCCTTTGAATATTTTATTTTATCATTGTGCTATTATCCTTTTAGAACGCTATGGTAAATACAACAACAATACTATATGAGTTTTATTTTATTTTGTAATTGTGATTTTGTATCCCTACAACAGTATGGTTAATACAATTCCAATCCTATACAATTTTTACTGTGATTATTAGTAGCAAAATATTCCATCAAATTTCCATAAATTTTTGTAATTTTACGGGTTTTGCTTAGTAAAATATTCATCTGTTTTTCAATATAAAATACAAAAAAAAAAGCAATTGTTTAATAACAATTGATAGGCCTTATATTTCGAAAACTAAGGGGTTAAACGTTGTGAAACTTTTGCAAGGCATTGTAGAATTGTTTGTTATCACAAAGTATAAATTTTATTTTATTTAAGTAAAACCGTTTTTGAGATATTGCAAGCCATGTAAATAAAACCTCCATTGTTGCATTTTCATGTGCATTATAATTGCTTATACAACAATAAATCAAATTTTACTGAAATAAGGAAATGACGAAAACATAAAAGTATTTGCATGAAATGTCGACTTTCTCTCTCTCTCTCTCTCACTTTGCATCACAATTTTAGTTATTTGACTAATAGTCCTAATTATTATTATTTTTTAAAATAATTGGCTGATTTGTAACACGATATTATAATTATAAAATTAAAAAATTAAGGTATATCCTTGTTCTGGCAGAATTCGAAAAACATATATATTGTTGGATATATAAAATAAAACAAATTGATGTCATAATAATGAACATTCAAAGCGTATTTTACTAAAAAATCGGTAAAATAAGTTATTTTTTTTGAAATTTTATTTATTAACCGAATGGATTTTCATTTATTTAGTGGCCTTCATGAACGAATGAGTTATTTGAGCCTTTTAACTAGGGTTCGATTTCGATTGCAATATTAAAAAAAATTAAACTCATTTATAAAAGTTATATTAATAATAACATCAATCACAGATCACAGATTTTGCGGAAGAATCGTGGGGGCGCTGTTTCCGGACAAGGCAACAGGCGAGTCCGGAATAGCAAATGGAGTCTGCAAAAACGTTTTAAGGCTACAAGATTTTGTTAAAGCTCACCAAAATTTTTCCAATTATAAGTTATTATTTGTAAAAGTTTCATTCAAAAATTTTCACAAAACGTGTACAAATGGAAAATTCTAAAATATCTTCGAAAAAGCAAAAGAAATTGTCTTGGATTTACTCCCAGTAAAATCCCGGGCTATGTACCATAAAGAATACGTTGCATTTAACTGCTGGAAAGAAAATAACAGAGTAGTGTTTGTAAATAATGACGTAATACTGAACTATCTTTACGAAAAGGTAAGTAAAGAAAAAGTAAGTAAGGACTTGTAAGTTGCGTTTGGTTTTGGATAAGTTTAAGTAAAATAATTATATTTACGAGCAACATTACATGAAAATGTTTACACAAATTTATCAAAAGAAACTATAAAAGGAAGATTTCATCCATAGCGAAACCGGGAGAAAATGTCCCCATCATAGGCTGCATTTCCACTCTGAATGAATGACCGACTGATTTTGAGCGGGGGATCACCGATAATCAACTTCATCTTTTTCTTAAATTTTCTGTAAAACTTAAGGATATTCCCCGCTCCAAGGGCCCAAGTTTATTACTTGTGAATTCTGAGTGTTTCGTTGCCAAATAAACTCATTACATGGTAATCAGTTTAACCTAATGTTACAATAAGTTACTGTCGTTTGGAGGTCCTCCCCTCAGGTGCTTCTCAATTTTTAGAAACATTACTGAAGCTAATCTTTTATTACAGGCGCAAACCCTAAAATCATTGACCAATTGGCCCAAATATTCCATGCTTTAAAACAGTTTTATCTATTTCATTTATTTATTTAATCGTATGCTACATTTTAAATATTGTATTGTGATGTAAGTGTTATGTATGGTGCCCCAGAAGATCAGTATAAACCTGTACAGTGTGGTGACAAAACCGTTTGCAATTGTGGATTGGTTCGTCTTGGCAAAGCATTTGCTTCAAGGTTTAGGAAAAACCACTAAAACCTAAACATGGCAAATCTTACCCACCCTAGTATTCATATGCAAGATACATAATTCATATGTAGTAATATTAACCAAGTGTGCAAACATCATACAAGGTAAATAAGAACACAAAATATAACAGCACAGTCATTGCATGACGACACATAATAGACCGTTCCAAGCGCCAGTCACGACAATGACGGAAAAAAAGTAGGTTAAAAAATAGCAAAACAATCTCATCTTCACAGTGTGTTTCCTGTAAAAGCAAAATATCGACCCTATTCCTGAAACAAATATTAGACAAGAAATCTGATTTGTCTTTACTCAACCCCTCAACACCAATTTGCAGAATATTTGTTGTGTGCTCTGTATTAGTATGTGATTGTATTTTCTGAAATTGTGTTGTAAATTTTTTTGTAATTATCCGGGACGGTCTTAATGACCAGGTTCGGAAACCAAAGTCGTGATTTTCAGGAACAACATGTTTTTCTTGTTGACCATGGAGTACTGTAAGGTACTGATCACCTTCCATATTTTATATTTGCACCAAAAACTCCTAAAAAACACACAAAAGAAAAACTAAAGAAAATTCACGTACGTTTTTTTTGCCTTTTTATTTGTACCTATTTAATTTGTTAGGTTGCTCTTATTATTGGTGTTGGTGTTAGAGCATTCAATACAAGATTGTTATTGTGAGAAAGGATGACGGTTGCCTTTCTGGTTACTCTTTTCGATACAAAAACTTATGTTTAACATTAGAGTGTTCCCAGTTGTTGAGAAAGGATTTATCAATTTCCTGCCTTCCAACGTGGCAGAATTTTTAAAACTGCCGAAACCCTAGGAATACACCGGGCACTATTTCAGAGAAGTTCTGCTACCCTTGCTACTGATGCAGATGTCGAGTTAACATAATTGAAGCGCTTAGGTGGTTGGAAGTAAGTATACTGGTATCTTGTGTTATTTATTGTAAGCAGTTTTAATGTTCAGATCGTCTAAAGTCGCTGAAGGCTACATAAAAGAATTTCTTGAAAAAGAAAATTGTTTGCGATCTGCTTATGGGAGAAAAGAAGTTAACGACAACTTCAAAAGATCTGGACACTACGTCTACGGTTAATGCTTCACCTCGAAAATACCTCTACAATTGCCACATGCATTTAGTTATTCTTGCGTTGCATCAAATGTCTAAAGTGAATTAACGGAAGGGGGACGGGACGGGATTTTATTCGTAGATACTAAAAATTGTACATTTAATTCTTACATTTTCCAAAAGCATTAGTTAATTTAGTATTTGCAATTATCTCTGATGCTACCTAGATGATATTCGTTTGACCATAATGTTAATTTAATTAGTAAAAGTTTACCCTCATTTATGTTTTTATTTCAATATATACACATCCACCTATAAATATCAGCCTAACTGAATAGTCTGCAAAAGGTTGTCATGACAACTTTTGTGGAGTAGGCCGAAAATACGCCATTTTGCGGACTGAAATGAATCTGTAAAATCCGTGTGTACAGAAAATAATGTTATTAATGAAAACAAATGACGACAATCGGGATCGAACCCGGATTTTTTTGTGTAAATCCTAATAAAACTTTTACGTTTTTTATTATTGGCTTTGTAATTGCTCCACCGAACATTCAACGAAAAGTTGCGTTAAAACAAGCATGGGATAAATGCCAACTTAACAAAACTTTCCAATTTGGAATAACATTGAGAACCCTCCTGCTAAAAGGCTTAAATCTCGAAGTCCTATATGGTTGCAAGACTAGTTAACTACGGCTTTTTCTTAAGTTGAAGAATGGAAAAAATTATGGTCTGGAGTTGATGGTTTCAATAAACATCTCATTGATGATCAAACAATATAAGTGCCGTGCTTTGATCAAAAAAGGAAAATTTGGTCAAAGTAAATCGCATAAGAACCGGTCATTCAAAATGCAACTCTATGTTGTTTAAATGGGGTGCGATTTTTAAACCAAATTGTGACTGTGGAAACGAACCAGAGACAGTTACACATATTGTAGATGATTGTTAATTAACAAAGTTTAAAGGAGGGTTTCCAAATATTCATAATTTAACGGATGAAGCTATATTATGCCTTACAAATCTGAATGACATCTGAAGTTCAACATTGATTATCTGCTTTTCCATTATTTTTTTGCTATTTCTTTAACCTACTATTTTTTCGTCATTGTCGTGACTGGCGCTTGGACCGGTCCATTATATGTCGTTATTCATTATTACATATGAATCCTAAAGTAGGTAAGAGTTGGCATGTTTAACTTTTAGTGGTTTTTCTAAACATTGAAGCAAATACTTTGGTAAGACTACCAGTCTACTATTGCACACAGTTTCGTCACCACACTATACATGCACTGATTTTCTGGGGCACCATACTTAACACTTACATCACAATACAATATTTAAAATGTACCATACGAATAAATAAGTAAACCACATAAATTTGATCTCATTTATCTATCTAATAAAATATGTTACTACATTGTGCTCAAATTGTTTTAGAAAAAAAGATATGCATTAATTTTGAATTTAATATATAAATCTAACATAGAAAACACATGTTGGAAGGTGCGCATAACCATATCGACACATAAATTTAAAGCATTTTGTTAGTAAATTATGAAACTATATAACTATGTATAGAAATAAATGTAAGTATACTTCAAATTGAACCCATTTCATAATTTCCTTTTTTTTTTCTAAAGCAAGCACGCAATTCATACAATTTTAATCTCTATTTAAAATTTATATATTCTTAAAAACAAAAAGCATTAAAGTTATTAAAAATTGATGTAACCTCCAAACAAGTTAGGCTTATCGTATGTACCAGATTTCGTAAATCTTACAATATAAGAAAAAGCTTTCAACACAAGCAAAAGTGTAATCTAAGGCAGTATGAATTATTAAAAAGAATTTTTACATCCACTACAGTTGGCATCGATCAAGTTGTAAATATTTAATTGCAATTGTAGATAAAAAAATTGTGTTTTACCAATCTTGTCCTATAAAATATACAATTAAGAGTTTTAGGTACATTCTTAGTTTGTATAAGCACTTTTACTAAAAATTTGCAAATTTTAATGAGAGCAAACCTTTGAAACATCTATAAATAAACTTGGCAAAATATACAAACGTATGTTAGACATAATTATTGAGATTATTTGAAGTTGTTGGATCATTTAAAAGTCAACGTTTTCTTATTCTAGAATTGAAACAAGGTTGCACATTTTTGTTACACAGTGTAATGTAGAAGTGCACAATATCAATAGCACTTTTAAAGTTTATGTGTGTATTAAAAACTAATAATACATAAGTTGCATTGTAATTTGAAAATTTCTTTATTTGCGCCATAAAGATACTTCCGCAATACCTACCTCAAGTTGTAACTTTTATGTTTACAGATACTAAGTTTCAACGGTATCAAATTTAACAAATAAAAGTATTAGTAGTATTGTTGTTTGTTTTAAACAAAAATAAACATTATCAGTACACACGTTTTCTTTAAAAGAAACAGAAAAGTAGAAAGAAGTGTCATAAAACAATTTGAGTGTATTTCCAACTTCTGTAATTATTGAATACGGTTTTCTGTTGACTGAATTTTACATTGATTCCTGAATAAAAGAGTAATATTACAACGTTCATCAACAATTGTTGGAAAAATGTCAAGCATTTCTAATCTACCCCAATATATTACAACTTGTTATAAAAGTAATTGTTGATGGCTGTTTGTGTTGAATATCTATAAGCCTGCTAAAAAATGTTGACAATTTCAAAGTGTACTAAAACTAGTAACTGGTTACACAGCTATAGAAAATCATGTTGTATGAATGAAAGCTTTTTGTTTTAATCGCTCGTTCTTTAAAGAAACGATATCCATGTTACAAATTTAATAATAGTTATATTTAACAAACGAGCGTATTAATAAAAGGTGATTAAAAATCGAGATATTTGGTAATAATCAATGTCGAGATAATGTTTGAGATTGTTAATCGCCGTTTAATTCAAGAGTTAGTTACACAACTTTTCGGTCGACCGTACTTTGTAATTTTAACAAAATTATAATTTAATAATTTTAGAGAAGATATGCTATTGTCAACGCACGTTTAAAAAATACCGTTTTGTGAACTCGCTACAATTTTGAATTATAAGGGTGATTCATTACTATTTGGAAATAATTTAACACTAGAATCCCGACCTTTAATTATGAAGATTTAACCCAAAACACCTAGATGAAAGGTCGCTCATTACTTAGTTACAGGGGTGTTTTGTTTAAAAATTAAAAATGATTTGTGCTTAGTATTTTAAAATTAATTGACGTATTTATTTTATATTTGGCAGGGAGTGTAGACACTGTACACCCTACACCCTAAATTGTGTTAAACAAATATTTCTGTCTACTCATCAGAGACGTGCGACAGGGTAAGTGACCGGTTAATCGTGCCCAAATTCTACGCCAATGGCGGAATAAAAATTTTAGTACAATTTTTCGATCCTCCTTTCTATTCCGTCAGTGACGTAAAATTTGGGGACGATTAACCGGTCACATACCCCTATCGTACGCCTCTGGTAGTAGACAGAAATGTTTGTTTAATGTAATTTAGAAGGGTGTACAGAGTCTACACTTCCTGCCAAATATGAAATTGATACGTCAATTAATTTTAAAATACTGAGCACAAATAGATTTTAAATTTTTAAACAAAACACCCTGTAACTTAGTAATGAGCGACATTTTATCTAGGTGTTTTGAGTTAAATCTTCATAATTTGAGGTCGGGATTCTCGTGTTAAATTATTTCCAAATAGTAATGAATCACCCTGTATACTTATTAGTTACAAACTTCATTGTTTCTACTTTTTTGTGAGCTTTAATCATTCTTTACGTTTTCGTCTTTTGTATGACTATTTGCCAACAGTATTTTAATTAAGGTTACTAAGTTGATGGAGCATTGAGATACTCAATTCCAATTGTTGCGTCGAAATACAATAGTTGTCATTACAGCGAAACAAAGTGTATTAAAATTTTTTTGTGAGAACGGATTGGTGCTTAATCAAAATAATGATGCACCTACAAAGACCACACCAGAAGTGGTTGGAAATGTTTGATAAATTATGCACAAAACAAACCCAAGTACATCTCTACGTTGCCTGTAAACAAGTTGAACTTTCGGTAATGACTTGTTACATCACACCCAACAAAAATATTCAATAACAATATTATAAGAGCATTTCTGTATAGTCGATATACAAAAGTGCTCGAATGGTATTTGTCATGATTATATCACGACATAAGAACATAAAAAATACAAACTGAAAATATTAATTTATTAACGAATTAAACATAGTAAAGGTTTCTAACGGACTACTACTGTGCAGACTGATAATAATTAATGTTAAAAGTAGAATTATTGTAACTAATTTCAGAGTTATTTTTATTTGTAAGTTGGTCTCGTTGTTAGACGTTGACATGTGATAGTCCTGATGATGTACTAGGAATGTTTAAATTGCGCAAGTGTGCAATTACTGTTACGCTACGAAATTTGAAAATCAATTTTGTAGCAAACGAATATGCCCGTTAGCTAACGGCGAAGGGGTGGGTTAGGATTTGTCTCTCACTCACCTTTCGAAGACTAAAGGTCCTTACATTAGGTCACAGTCGGTGTTGTCAGGCGCCACCCTAATCTTTTAATTGTTTAGACAAATGCTCACTACAGAAAAGAGAGAAAAGCAAACAAAGAGGTGATATTACATCCAAATGTCTATCGGTACTCATATTATGTAAATATGGTTTTATGGACTGTGTAAAATTATGCCCAATAATTTTAATTATCTCTCGCTCACTGACTCCTGCGTTAGCCAAATGACTGACAGTCGTGGATCTATTTGAATGGTTTGTTATTTTTGACAACTTAGTGTTTAGCCCTGCACGTTCTGCAGAAGTTTGGGTCCACTTACTTATTTCGTTTTTACCAACGGGCATGTTTTTAAACCAAGTACTGCCATTTTTCCATGCTTTATTAACAGTTAAAAAAAATCTGTTTAATTTTATATTGGGGGTCCTCTTAGAAATTAGTTTTTTGAATAATCGGACGGGACAAACTTTGGGATTTTCTTGATTTTGCGTTAAATATTTGCTTTCAGCCAAACGCTTATCACCTGCTTGTGAAGTTTTTGAAAAAATCGAATTATATTCAATCCTTCCGCTAACACTACCATCATTATTAATTTCTTCCTGGAAATATTTCAACATGCAATTAGCCACTTCGCCTCCGCGTCACGTAAGTTCTACGGCTGCGATATAACGAAACAATTTTTGCAAGCCCTCTGGAGTGTCTTCGTCATATTGTTTTAAAATTTTATTTAAATCTTCTGCAGATAATGGTACAGATCTCTGTTTTCGAGTCTCCGGTATGGCTTGTAAGTGTCTTCTGTTTCTAGCATCTGTTGCCATTTTGAAAGTAACATCCCGGAATCGTTCAATTTTTCGTTGGTATTCATTGTAATATTTGTCTTTCAATAATTTAGCGGTGCTGTTCGAAATTGTTTTAATTACCGATTCCTTGTAAACTGTTCCATCTAACTTCCTCATGTTATAAGCCGAATTTTTAAGTATTTCTGCCAATTGGTGATCTGTGTTGTTTTGTCCAAATAAAAATTCCTTTACAAAGTCCATGAATTTGAGTCAAGGATTGAATTAGTTCATTATTATCAATAAGTGAAAGATGTAATTGTTGTTTTGAGCAAAAGTTAAAGGACTTCTAATTCTGTCCGAACATTAATAAATAATTGCAAAAGATTGAATTGATTCATCAATTAACGAATAAGTTGATGCTTCTGGTTAGATATTTTGTGAATTTTTACATTTTGTAAGAAAATTTTATTTAAATTAATGTTTAATAGTTTTGGTTTCCTGAAAAGTCATGTAATGGGGAAATTGAATCATTTAAAATTTGAGCTTGTTCTAAAAAGGATATTCTTGTGAGTTTTAGTTTTGTATTTTAATTTAGATATTATGCTTTCATATCTTCGTCCATTGTCTGCACTTATATTTCCTGTTATAAATTTAATTATGGTGCCTAGTCCTTCAATTAATTATCGTTTTTGTCTCATCACCTTGAAATTTCCTTGGAAATAATTGATTTAAGAGTCTATCAGATTCTTATACGTATTGTTTCAATATTAATAATTGATTGTTGTGATTAATGAAAAATCTTCAATTTTGTACGATAACGTCGGTTTTCTAAAGGATAATGTTTATTTTTTAGTAACTATTGATTTTAATTGGGTTAAAACGTAAAATTTGATAATTACTAAGTATGGGGGTGTAATCCATTATTTTAATCTTTGTCCATTCCGAAACTTTTAAAACGGCATTATCTTTTTGTAATCGGATTAGTATAGGGTTGTCTTTTAATGTTCGTATGGTTAAGTCAAGTCTACATTTGTTCCATGTAAGGAGGAAGAGGGTAATTGTCCTCGAAAGACGCATTAATTCTGTTAGCGTGTCTTTTGAAGACTAATGTTTGTGTGTTACTTTTTTTTTTTTTTAAGTCATAGGTGTCAGGTTCATGAATTTTCGTCAACAACATAAGGTTCTATAAATTTGGATTTTTTTTTATTTCTAGCCTTAGTTTTAATGTAAACTTTTATCACATTTATTAAAAGTTAGATTTTGTTTTCTGTTAAGTTTTTCATTCTAATTTTTCTTTTTACATAAGTCAAACGAATTGACTGTTAATTTCATTATGCACAACTTTTGTTTAAACTATTTCTTTATCTGATAAGAATTACTGAAGCAGGATAATTATTCAAAAAAGCTATTGATCGAAGTGTGTTAGATATAACATTTTAAACATTTTTTTTCCTACAACACAATTTAAAATTAAAGGTGACCAATACAATGTTTCAGTTTGTTTTATATATATTTAGTTTTAGTTTTGTTGGTAAATTCTTTCTAGCCATTAACTTTCTGTAAGCTTTTACAGGTATATTAGTAAAGGAGCGATTGGATCATTAAGAATGTATTATCGTGCATGTTGGTATACTACCGCTCATACCATGTAAATTTACATTTTATAGAATACGGATAGATATAAATAGTCGTCGAAAAATTAAAGTATATATGTACTATAAATTATAAAATAGTAAGTAATACAATTGATGTATAGCTAATATGGAAATGAAACTCTTTCTAATCGGAATTTAGAAAAGAGGAAGTTCTCAATTTGTAAATCAATTTAACATTCTGTTAAAATTTATGTTAACAAACAGCTATTAATTTCTAAGTTTTATTTAACTGATTGGAAAATTATTTGATATGAAACTTAGGTTATCTTTGTAAAACTTTATTTTTTGTTGAATTAATTTATTTATGCTATCAAAAAGCAACTCATAATCCTCAAAGCAAACAAATCAAGTACTTGAACTAAATTACATAACCACTGTCGACATAAATATCTTAAAAAATTATAAACTTGTAATTACCTACTATACTTATCCATAATTATGGTAACTGTAATGGTTATGGCGTTCAAGTGCTTTTTCTAACTGAGACTAAAGAATTTGGTATGTAGCCTGCAAATTCATTTCAGAAATGCATAAAGCCCCAGAACCATTTCATTGTCTAATCTTTCATTTTTATGACACCAATTGTTTTGAAACTTGTCTATATGTTTTTTATATCAATCTGCTTTTTAAGTATTTTGATTAAGTATGTTTCACTTCCCTTACTTTAAATTAGTTTGGATGTTTCGAAGCAGATGACCCGGGTACTCAAGAGTAGGTTCAAACTAAAGCTTAAAGCGTCCTGAACACGATGTTGTCAAAACATGTGATCATTCCCAACTCGTTTTTAGATTATAATCCATTAAAAATCTTAATTTTAACGCCGACTCTCATGGGAGAACTGGTATGATCGTAATATGGGTTTTAAAAAACGTACTGGTCAAAAAACGAGCTTTTGGAAAAACATAACTTTTTTGAGCTCCTCCATTGTAAGTCCAGCACCTACCATTTTGTTGATTATGTCCGTCGACACATCAGCTGCTTTAAAATCCATTAAGCGTTTTGCAAATCGTTTCTTATTTCTCAGGAAGACTTGTCTCTTCATAAAGTTGACGATTATGACAGATGATTTAAGCAGGACTTTTTACTTTGACTTGAGAGATCTTGAGACAACCGTGTGGTTAAAATTCTTATTGGTTTCAGCGAAACCACATGCAGCCAGTTGTGGCGCCTACTACAGCTTGAGCCTGAAATATTGCTTCACGGTGTGCACAGAATGGTCAACAACCCGGCGGCCTACATTAACAAGCATGGTAAGCTAAGCTCATCCTCAGATGTCAACAACTTTGCGGATTTACAATATGTAGTTTCTTTCTTCGTTCAGCTGTAACAACCAGCTTTTGTGCCTTCGTTGCAGCACGAGGTTTGGAAACCGTCCCTTACTGACGCGCGACATGGTCATAAATTTGCATAAAACACAAAAACACGACCAGAGATAAGAACACGAGATTGACACTGATTCAAAATCTCAACATCGAAAATGACAAGGAACTAGATCAAATTGTCCGTCACCAAGTGTTTCTGGTCCGGCACGGTTACCAATCTTTCGACTATAAACGCTACAGTCGCAATGTTGATTTGCTAGTTCGCGGTCGTTTGCGAAAACAAAGTCAAGTGCACAACTAAAACCTACTTTTCTATTAATTCAATTTTAAAACAGAAATAAATTGTTCGGACAGTAAACAACACCTACTTTAACCTACAGAATACTACTTAGTATTTTAAAAACTTATTTTACAACATAAATTAATTGCTATCAATTACTCATTTAATTTGGCTAGAGACCTGCCAAACTACTTTAATAAAATGTAATTAGTGATAGTAGGTATATTATGCAATGAGTATGTAAAATTGCTATTGAGACACGAGTAAGAGCATTCTAACGCTTTGCGTTTTAAATTAAATGAAATGCGATTAGCAGGCACTATTTTCTCTACTATAAACCATAATAATTAATTGAAGCATTAATTTTAAATAATAGAGGCCATCAACTTATGAATTGTCAAATTTTGTAAATTTATGTTTAACGTATAGCCGTGGTAATAGCCGATTTGTGTAATATGCAAAGGCACATTTACTGATTCTAAATTTTTAGTAACAAAAAATTATATTAACATTAATAAAACATAAATAAAATATGGATTTGGTAGAATCTTTTAGCGCCATTAGCGAGTGTTACATCCAGATACCCCAGTCAATAGAGCAAATAATAAGTAAATTTTTGACAAAAAATAATAGTAGGATACCGCCTGCGCCATGTATTTGTAAATAGTATAAAGTGCCTTATATTCATCTTTTATACCGAAAATGAATTGTCATTATATTGTTAATTATCATTTAAATGCAAAGAAACATGTCTTTTTTCAACTTTTTTTTTCCCGAGTAAAAAGTAACCAACCAATGTTATTGGTGTGAAAAAAAAAAGTTGTAGAGGATAAAAATACGAATAAAATGAGCATCAATTAGACTCGATCAGGTAATAACTTTACCGAGAAAAATCGAAAAAAGTGAAATTTTTGTTTTTTTTTTTTAAATTAGTAGATCCGTAATTTTTTGAGATGTAGCATAAATATTTTAGGAAATAGAAGGTAATGATACGTACTTAGTGTGTGCCAAACCTGTCGAAAAATTAGTTTATGCAATATTGCGATTTAAATTTTTTAAAGCAATATATTCAATAAAGGCTGAATGCTCGTGTGGTTTCCGATTGTCAGAAATTAAAAAAAATGTAAAGCTTTAAAGAATTTAAATCGCAATTTTGCATAAACTAAATGCCCGACAGTTGCACGGTTTTGCACACACTAAGTACGTATCATTACCTCCTATTTCCTGAAAGATTTATGCTACATCTCAAAAAATGACGGTTCTACGAATTTTAAAAAAGGAACTTAAATATTTCACTTTTTTCTATTTTTCTCGGAAAGTTACTACCTAATCGAGTCAAATTAGTGCTAATTTTTTTTGTATTTTTATCCTCTACAACTTTTCTTTTTATACCAATAACATTGGTTCATTACCTTTCACTCAGGAAAAAAAAACACGTAGGCGGAACTTACTATTATATTTGTCAAAAATATATCTCTTTTTACTGTACTAAGAAGGAATAACTTCTTCAACTTGATTCGGCTCGTTCTAACAATAAACTGCTTATACAACTAACTTAATAATATACTACTATTAGAACTATTTATTAATATTTTCCGAATCATCTATAAAGGCATATCTTGTACAGTTTATGCAATATTTTCTTGGTGGCGCAAACTTCTTATATCGGAGGATAAAAATTAACTTTCAAAATTTGTCACATTTAGTACAATTACTAAGTGCACGTTTTAAAAATAATTTTAATTATACAGGGTGTTCCAAAGAGTCGTGGCAGCATAAACTTACATTTGTTAAATGGAACATACCACATTTTCTTTAAGGTTCGAAACGATCTCATCAAGAGCTTCAAAAAAATATATACTATGTCAATACATTGCACAGGGTATTTTAGAAGATATAGCTAATTATCAGTATCAGTTTCCCAACAACGTTATCCTCCAATGTCAGAAGTCACTCACTACATAGGAATGATCTTCAGAGAACTATTACATAGTAAAACTCAAAGGTTTGTGACTCCCCTGTAATTTTTACTTAAAATGAACAAGAAATTTTATGGTTAAGATAGCTTAATTTTTGCACGTAAAATACAATAGTTTCCGGTTTTCATAAAATATTTACAGTTTTCCTTAACTTATACCATGCATCGTTTAAAGGCTAATTAAGTGTACTAACATTCCCTGAAAAACATATAAAGTGATTCATTTAAAAATTTTGAGAAATTGCTTGGTTTGCATTTTTGCTTCGCCCTTTATTAATAAAGTTTCTGATAATAAAAATAATGAATACTAAACACAGGTACTGGGTTGGAAATAACATGTTTAAAAAAATACATGTCAAATTATTCCAAGTAACTTTATAACAGAGCCTTAAAGTATGCGTAATTTTACTAATAATTAGGTATATTTTTCTAAAATACCCTGTACAATATATTGACAAGTTATATTCTTTTAAAGCTCTTGATGAGATCTTTTCAAACCTTAAAGAAAATATGGTATGTTCTGTTTAAAAAAATGTAAGTTTATGCTGGCACGATTCTTAGGAACGCCTTGTATAATCAGTAGTAATACTATAAGTACTTCAAAATAATTAGGTTATACATCAATAACTTGTTGTATAATTACAAAGAGTGTCAGTTTGACAGTTATAATCCGTCCGCGAAGCTAATCACTCCAATTATTTTTTAGCCACAATTCCTATATAAAAAAAATTGGCGCATGGAGGGATTGAACCCACTACCTTCGCGTTATTAGCACGACGTTCTAACAACTTAAGTTAATCCGCCTCTTGCTTGTGGTGTGATTTCTGTATTCATATAAGAAAGCGGCCAAACGCTTACCCAAGGTTTACTAAAAATTTATAGTAATCGCAGTTGCAGACAAAATGATAATTGATGGTTTTTGTTTAATTAATTATTGTAATTGCCTTTTACGAGGTTAGGTGTATATAAACGATTAACGCAAAACGATCTCCATTTTGAAATGCTTGATATGTAAAGCCGGTCACCTGATTAATTCGTTACAATTCCTATATAAAAATATATTTGGTCCATGGGGAGATCAAACTTACAACCTTCGCGTTATTAGCATGACGCTCTAATAACTAAACTAATCGGCCTCATTCCTGTAGTGCGTGTTCTGTTTTCATATAAAAAAGATGTACGATGCTTATACAAAGTTTATTATAAATTTATAGGGATCGCAGACGAAATGATATGATACTTCGTTTTTGATTACTTATCCTAATTTTCCTTTTATATGTAGTTGTATATAAAGAATTAATGCAAAACCATCTCCATTAAGTTTTCAAATATTTCAACTTTAGTTTATTTCAATTTTACGATTTTCAAAATGCTACAATACGTCCAAATTTATAGAGTGCCGAATGGCACACCCGGGTCACTAGTATTAACATAGTACCTGTTTGATGTTTCTGAGTTACTTACTCATGGAAAACTTGATATTATTGAAACGAAAACTTTCTATGGGTTTCTAACTATGGTTTAGGTAACGAAAATCTGTGTACGAATTGGGATACAGTACTAGAAAAAGATCATTTTATATTTAAATAAATGTTTAATACTTTTTGTTCATATTTGCGCAGGGCTCAGTTAACAGTTTATTTGTACGTTAACAATTTTAAAATTAAGTTGCTGTAAGTAAACTTTTTTAAGCATATTAACGTAATGATCACGAAAAGTACTAATTAAAATTTAAACCGCAACTACATAAAACGCTCTATTTATTTGCGATAAAGGTAAACTTTAGCTGCTACACTTTAATTAAATTTAAATTTCAAATGCAAATAAGTTTATATATGGTTCGTCTAACAATATTTTTTAACCGCTATGAATTTTAAATGTGAAAGTCAGTACTACACTGTAGTATAATATTTCTTTTATAATACAGAATTTATGTTAAGAAAGAAAAATAATTCCACCCCCATTTCCTTAACGAGAGCTAGAACGTAATGGTCTGTAACACTAATCCTTTGTAGAAGCAAAACCCTTTTAAGATAAAAACTTGTTATTAATAAAAAAGCAGTTAACCCTACATTATATGTAAATTACCTTCTCAAAATAGTAAAATACATTTATTAGTCCGGAATGAATTTACTAGAAAGTAGAGTATATTAGAATTAACTCTAATTGCTCATTAATATTTTGTTACTGGATGAAAAAAGGTTATAACCTAATTAAAAAATAGTAGGCTCGTATAATTACTCGACTCACGCATCCAATTTTTACGCATATATATTTTTAATATTTGCTAATAACAGGAAAATGTGATTTAATTACATTGTAATTAAAATAAAAACATTTTTTTTACATTTCAATGTATAGTGTAATTAAAATTTTATATAAAAGTAAAATAAATAAATAACTAAAATTTAATTAGTTTAGTTGTATGAATCTTATTTGTATTATACAGGGTGATTCAGCTAACCCGTTCATTAGAAGTTTATGGACTTCTCGTTGAAATATTTGTTTAAAAATTTGGAATAGGGATTGCTCAAAAAGTTCTATTTAATTAAAATATTTCAGTCTCTTCTAGTGGCTACCAATTTTCTTATTTTTAAATGGAATGATAGATTTTTTTTGTATATTTGGATTCTACGCTAAAATCTGAGTTACTTTCATGTAGCACAACCTATATGAAAAATCAATATTTTTGAGATATTTCTTTTTTTTGAGAAAAATTGGTTTTGTAGTATTGTTTTCAAACGCTTGTCAATGATTGAAAAGGAAAGTTATAGTAACAAAATTTGGGCTATACTTAGAAGGACTGATTTTTAAATGATGTGTAATTTGACATCTCATTATTTACAAGGTGTTCAAAATGTTTGGCTAAATCTGACTAACTTCAACTGCCCAAAAGTCAATTTTTTAAATAAAACACTCTGTATCTTGTTGCTCTATGTGATGGAGAATTAAGTGGACTTTCAATCTTCATGAGGGTTCTCTATACTTATCTGTTACCATTTTCCTGCTATCGATGTATTTACATTCGACACACAATATTTCTCTATTTTATTAAATAATTTCTGACTAGTGGCCTGTGGAAATTAAAACAATGTGCCTTATTTATCAAACTTGTAAACGTCGACGTGACACATTATACACGATATGGAAATCCACCAAGAATATTCGAATGAAGACATACTAAATTTATTTTTTATTCATGGAGAATGTTACAAGAGTATTGAAAGAACTTGCCGTTTGCTTAACGAGAGAAATCTACATTTATGGCTTCTAAATAAAATTACATTGCAAAAAATAGAAGCAAATTAATTTAATTATTAATTTAGCAACTGTTCGATATGCCGTCCGTGGTTTTCTAAGCACAATAAAACTCTTCTGTTAACTTCAGCTATTGTGGATTTTTGAACCATTTACACATCTACTTCAGCGAAAGCAGTTCAAACCCGATGTAATAAGTCATCTCTGTTATGGACTGGCCTTGAATAGACTTTAGTCTTGACATACATAAAAATCCAAGGGTGTTAGGTCAGGTGATCTGGGAGGCCATAGAGATAGACAATTGCGTCCAAACCAACGATCTTCGAACATATGGGATAATTCTTGATAAACCTCATGGGTTGAATTTGGTACCAACATGAATTTAGAAGATTTAGGCGTAAATTTTCCAAAAAATTTGAAACCCCTCCTCTAAGCATTTCTAAATATTTGCGAGAATTTAAATTTTTGTCATACACTTCAAAACAAACACGATTATCCATAATTAAACAAAAAACATTAAAACTAAATGTGTCTTAAAAATTACCTTCGCGCACCATCCGAGGATTTTGTTCTGCCCAATAATGCCAATTTTTCTTATTAATGATTCCTTCTCTACTAAATTTTGACTCTCGGTCCAAATAATTTTTTTCAAAACATTTGGGTCTTTCTGGGTTTTCAATAAAATGCTTTCACAAAATGTTACACGACGTATTTCGTCACCTGGGCGGAAAGCTTGTAGTTTTATAATAGAAAAAGCATGCATTTTGCGTTGTGCCAAAATTCTCTGTATCGACGAGTAGGACAGTCCCAAATCTTCAGACGCAGCTCTGATCAATGCATGTGGATTTGCATTAAAATATACCAATACATTTATTTCGTTGATTTTATCACCGGTGACTACCTTGGGGCGTGCGTGTTCTAGTACATTGAATTCCAAATTGTTTAAAAATTTGCTTCTATTCTCTTAAACGTAGTTTTATTTAGAGTCGCAAGTGTGGATATCTCTCGTTAAACAAACGGCAAGTTCTTTCAATAATTTTGTAACATTCTCCATAAATAAAAAATAAATTTAGTATGTCTTCATTCGAATATTCTTGGTGGATTTCCATATCGTGTATAATGTGTCACGTCGACGTTTACAAGTTTGATAAATAAGGCACATTGTTTTAATTTCCACAGGCCACTAGTCAGAAATTATTTAATAAAATAGAGAAATATTGTGTGTCGAATGTAAATACATCGATAGCAGGAAAATGGTAACAGATAGGTATAGGGAACTCTTATGAAGATTGAAAGACCACTTAATTCTCCATTACATAGAGCAACAAGATACAGGGTGTTCTATTTAAAAAAAAAATGACGTTTGGGCAGTCGAAGTTAGTCAGATTTAGCCAATTATTTTGAACATCCTGTAAATAATGAGATGTGAAGTTACACATCATTTAAAAACTTAACAGTCCTCCTATGTATAGCCCAAATTTTGTTACTATAACTTTCTTTTTCAATCATTGACAAGCGTTTGAAAACAATACTACAAAACGAATTTTTCTCAAAAGAATGAGAGTATCTCAAAACTATTGATTTTTCATATAGATTGTGCTACATGAAAGTAACTCAGATTTTAGCGTAGAATCCAAATATACAAAAAAATATCATTCCATTTAAAATAAGAAAGTTGGTAGCCACTTCCGGTGTAACCTGAAGTGCTAGAAGAGCTGAAATATTTTAATTAAATAGAACTTTTCGAGCAATCTCCTATTCCAAATTTTTAAACAAATATTTTAACGGGAAGTCCATAAACTTCTAAAGAACGGGTTTAGCTGAATCACCCTGTATATTTTACTTGACTGCAACGCAGCATGCATTACAAATGGTTATTACGTGTTTTTGATACAATATTATTTGAAAACTCAAAAGTTAAGCTAGTTTAATCATAAAATCCAGTTGCGATTTTTAATTGAATGTGTTTTTTTATACACACAATATGTTCATTGTTTTACGGTTCTAGTCAAATTAAGTTGATATAAATTGTAAAAAAAACCAACGCTTTAAAACTTACATTAATATGTTTTAAATACCTACATTCTTTTTAACCAATTGAATACATTAGTGATATTATTTTTACAGAACATGACTATGTCGCCCTCAAATTAGTTGATATTCCAGACTGGCTTTCATTAAAAAGGTCACAGTTATAAGTATTAACTGATATGTACCTCTACAGTAATTCACTCAACGTTCTAGTTATCTAGGGGTCATACCCCAAGTAAAAAAAAACAAACCAACATGAAAAACACCTAAAATAAGGACCATCACCGCTCGTGTAAGAAAGTTACAATGTCGTCGACTTGAACGACATGTGTTACATAATATTATGCACAAGTTACATAATTTGCAATAACACATACTAAAGTCTGTCCAGAAACGAAGGCAAGTAATAAATTAAAATAGTTCGTTTATTTTACATATAAGCGGTACACGATTTTGTATAAAATACATAAAAGATTTTAAAACTAGTTTTAGGATATACCGCTTCCATACTATAGTGTTACAACGTAAGTTATTTATGAATAGCTCCTAATTCGTTAACAATGGGACGTACCTGTTCTTGAGGTCAAAACTAAAATTAATAGGCGCGTACAAGGGTTTTGCTGACAAAAAAAATTACGATTGCGTTTTATTGCGTTTTATTGAAAGTAATTTTAAAAATATCGTTGTAATTATAAAACACATCGTTTGTTAGAAACCATTTTATAGAGTTTGAAAATTTAAGGTATAATAAAATATAGCAAGAACAAACTAAATTTATGGAAAAATAATAAATGTATAATTTTAAAATACAGTTATTCTGAAAATTCATCTGTTTCTTCGGAAGAAGTATCATTTGACCGTATTGAAATTACAATAAGCTCTATAGTAACTTTTATCAAATTGTCAAGTTCCCACATTTTTTGTTCCTCTTTCATTACGTGTTCTATACACTTTTTCCTTTTTTCTGCAGTCACATCACTTAAAAAAGTCATTAAAAGTTGTCGAACGTCACTTAATTTAAACATGGTATTATTTCTCGCTACTGCACCCTACACCTGCACCCATATTAATTCTATAGGGTTTAATTCACAATGGTATGGCGGTAAGCGTAGAACAAAAATATCACGTTTTGCTGCCATTTCGTCAACTGCATATCTTTTAAACTTTGTCCTAACACCTTGTACTAGACTTAGTAGTTCCCTTTTACCATATCATTTTCGAAAGCAATATTTTTTGAGGAAAGTCATTCCATTATAACGTGTTTCTTCCAGGAAGTTGTAGGTAAACGTTCGATTTGTCTGGAATGGTAGATGTCATTGTCAATAACAATTACGGAACCCTTTGGTATTAAATCTTACATTTGTTCAAAATATTCCTCAAAAACATCCCCATTCATATCCTCGTGGTAATCACCGGTATTTTTGTCACTTCCTATATGCGTAATAATTAAGCGTCGCCCTTTTTCTGAAGGAGGTCTTAAACCTGTAGATAATCCTTCTAAAAAGCCTATCGTCCACTGGTTACATTTTTGCCTTGTCACATTTTTCCCACAGTGTAACTTTAATTTACCCACGTTTCGTCTAAATAATAAATTTTCTTGCCTTTAGAACGTAATTTAGAGATATTTCGTAGGTAATTTCTTCTCCAACATACAATATTCTTCCTTATTAATGAGAGCTGATTTCCTATTCATTTTTTCCCATGAAAAATTCAATTCGTGCAAAACTTGCCACAACATGGTTCTACTTAAATTGGGTATACCCTCTTCCTCTTTCACAACTGACATAATTTTATTTAATGCGGGTATTTCTTTTTTAAAATATAATGAATGCACTATTCTTCTAATTGTACTTTTCACATATTCGGGTATTTCAGTTTTTTTTTCTACCATGAGATAAACTAGGCTCACGCACAGAAACTTTGTCTTCACGCAAAAGTCTGAATATTGTTGTTTTTCCAATGCCACTCATAGGTGAACACATATCAACTGTCTCTTGAACTGTTTTCAACGAATTATGGCATTTCAAATAATTGTACACATCGAGCACAATAGTTTTTTCGTTGGCAGAAAGCGCAAACCTCTTCACGCGTTTCCTTGGAATAAATTCAGGACTCGATGCCATTTCAATGAAACTCAATACTGCAGCGTAAGTACACCTTATGATATACCGATATGATATGACAATAATCATTAGTTAGGCTATCGTTATAATTACATACCATATTTCTCCCCTAATTAAATCATTAAGAACACATTAATATCTATTAAAGGGTCATTCCAAATACGGTTTTTAGAATACCTCAAAAACTAGTGACTATAATAAACCGAAATGTTTAGACAAACCCATGTGTCAAATTTCAGTTTATTACAGTCAGTAGTTGATACCATTCCATGGAAGTAGGTGGAGTTCAATTTGAACATTTAATAAGATGAATTGTGTCAAAATAATTAATTATTGATGAAAGGTTACACATCTTCTACATATTTAACTTCCTTTTCGAAAAATTATCAATACATCGGTACGCCATTGGAATCTGTTAAACATGTTGATTTATTACTGCGCTTCGTTTCTGGACAGACTTTACACACAAAAATTCGGAACAGCCATAGGAAATTGTTGATCATTGTTATATTCAACCTATTTTTGTACACTCATATGTCGATGATATTATTTACATGCATCCCATACAATAAAATAGATAAAGTCCTCAATCTCTTTAATAAAACAATAAAACTACAAGAAAATAATAAAATACATTTTCTAGATATTTGGATTATTAGAGATTATCAACACAATAAACAATTGCAAATTGATTGGTACACCAAATAAATTGCATCTAACAGAACAATCAATTATTTTTCACACCATCTTCTAAATCAAAAAATAAATATTATTACTAACATGAAACATAAAATATTAAGTCTTTGTAACTCTGAATTTATTCCCACCCACCTCACAATACTTAAACAAGTTTTAAAAACAATAACTATCCTAACTCAATACTTTACAAATTTTACAAAAAACTAGTAGTATACAACACCCACACACAGACCATTAAATCAACTGATCTACAATACCATAAAATCATCAATCAACCAAAACACCATCTACCACAGTTTTTACACCAAAGTCAAGGATAAACTACCACTCACAGATCAATTGTAAAGATTGTCCAGGGTGTTACACAGGTCACACAAAACAAAACCTTAAAGAAAGAATTCAAAATTATAAACATTATTACCGTATTAGTAACACACGGATTAGTAACCACCCTATAACCGCATTAGCAACACATCGTAAAGTAAACACACATAATTTCGATTTTAATAATCCTGTTATTTTAGACGTAGAATGTAACTATAATAACAACAACATTAATTATAAAACAGATACCCGGAAGCTTAGCACTATATAGAAATATTTAATTAATTGTATCCCACACAGATAACACAATACACCTATGGTTAAGTTTATTTTGTAACTCATCACTATTATAATATAATATAATCCAACCTCTACATTACTTAATACCCTTTTGATTAAAACTTAATTTTTCTTCCACCACTAATGAAACTTGAAATACTAATATACATCTAACTTTTCTATTTTTTCTACTAATTACATTTTGATTAAACATCATTATTATTGTATTAGATGTATTTTCTTTCTGTTTGAACAATCTTAGATTGCACTCAGTTATCTCTTTATACTTGTTATTGCACGTCCTTTAAAAATATTTGTTAACGTTATATTTAATATTTGCGTGTTGTAAGTGTCCATTTTCGTAGTTTAATTATTTCATTTATTGTGCATCTTTGATGATCTTTAGAAATTTCTACAAAACTTGTCTTAATTTTTGGCTTGTAAGTATTTTTAATTAATTATAAGTTTAATATTATAACAAATAATTTGTTAATGTTTATATTACCTTTTTTGTTTATAATTTTTGAGTCTATACAAATGTTTGCAGTCCTAATTTACAATTTTATATAGTGCCAATAAATAGAGGCCTGAAGAAGCAACTGCATTAGTTGCAAAACATCGCCTTAAACCATGAACTGACAAGTTCTTTCTTCACTTCCATTACAACAGGCCCAGACGTTGTACTATCTGGCACAATTACACCATAATTATTATGTACTAATGATGTGTGTTTTTTAATAATCATTGTAGTTTTAAAAGGTACAGTAGTCTAAAGATATTGATATTACTATTTTAAAATATTTGTAAATTAACGTTCAATTTATTTAATCGTATGGTACATTTTAAATATTGTATTGTGATGTAAGTGTTATGTATGGTGCCCCAGGAGATCAGTATAAACGTTCAGTAAGTTTGATGAATAAATGGTAAAGTAAAGTTTGAATCTTTCCTATAACTAACTACTTTATATTCCCTTAATATGTTTAACTTAGTAGGTACCTACTACACAAAGTGGTCCAATTTATAACGACAGCCTTCGTCAAATGATAGATAACGTTAAAATAATAGCAGTTTCTCAGGATTACAGGATGTTGAAACTTTGGAAAAAAGTATATTTTTCTAAATATTGCAAAAACGATCCCTAGAAAAAATAGAAATTTGGCATACAGTATGACCCAAAGATCGTTCATGATTTAAAAAAATATTGTGTTAAATTACAAAAACATGCAACGGAGATATAGGTGTGTTATCACATCTTTCCAAAAAAATCCACGCCACTGACTTTATTGCAAATACAATAACGTTATTCAATGTTCTACAATTTTTCAAAAAAGAACAGTACTCTTGCATTTGTTTCATACACGCACCGTTTTTGAGATATTTGTATGTGCAATAATGTCAGTGGCTTAAAAGATTTTTTTTTAAAAAGGTGTGATTGCCACACTCATATCTACGCGGTAGGTTTTCTTATTTTACCATAATGTTATTTAAATCATGAAGAATCCTTAGTGTGCCAAATTTCAAATTTTTCTAGGCGATCGTTTTGGCAATATTCAAAATCATATACTACTTTTTTTCAACAAACCACAACAAGTTTCAACACCGTGTATCCCTAAAAAGAAGTTTTTCCCGTATATTATTGTATTGAAAAACTGCTATTATTTTAATATTATTTATCATTTGATAAAGTCTTCCTGTTATAAACTGAACTACTATGTATAGTCTGCCCGGAATTAGTTAAATATACAAATATTGCATTAACATTGCACCAACTTAAGTTTGTTACACTAGTGGAATCGCTATTTTAAATATTGACTCGTGACCTTAAGAAAGTGTGTAAGTTTACGTTTGTGTAATATCAAAATATTTAATTGAACTAATAATAACTGTTGTTATGCCAATATTGGAAGAAAAAAATGTTACAGATAAAGAAAAAATGATAACAGCTTTCATAATAAAATATAAGAGGAAGTTAGAATAGGAGAATAGAAAATAGCAGATGTTATTGTCTTACAAAAGCATATAATTTCAATTAATAAACAACCATACGCGACAAAAATCATACTTAAAACAGTGGAAAAAATTTGAGTTGTATAAAGAAATAATTCAAATAAAAGTTGTAAATAATAAAATTTCAAACATCTTCTCTTTCATAACTTTTTTCTTGTAATTAATATGCTTGAGTATTTTCAAACAATTGTTACGTGTATTACGTCAATAAGGTCACATAAGAGAAATTTGGTAATTAGCATCGGATACATTTTTTTTTAAATCTGTATACACAGATTGTAAATAACTTTAAAAAAAAGTATATAAGTAATACTTTTTAAGTAATAATTTTAATCTAATTAGATCATGTTGCGGCATCCCATAAAAACTTACAATATACTCAAACATTTAATTTCTTAAATAATAATTGCTTTACAATAAATAGGAGAAAGTTAATTAATCCTCATGTAAGAAACCGACGATGATATAATTTAATTTTGCCGCCGAGAAAGAATTATCTCACGGCATACAATTTACATCGCCCATAATAGACGTCGTGCGCGCCGCCGCACTTATAATTTCCCCCATGCAACCTTTGCACACTTTTCCGATTGCGATAAAACCGCCTATATAACCGCGAGCGCAATGCACCAAAAGGTACAACTTATACTTCTAATACTTCAACTACAACTACTACTACTTCTACCTCTGAGTCCAACTTTTACTTTTACTTCTGAGTCCGACTCTTGAATTAGACTTCCTAACCCGACTTCTAAACCGATTATCCGTCCGCATTAGTGCCGAATTCCGTATCTAAAACCGCCTAAAGAAATCTAAGTCCTCTGCATCCGCTGGTTGGATTCGGTGCGGGCTTAGGCAAATACTAACTCTAAGTCCTCTGTATCCGTTGATTGGATTCGGTGCGTGCTTAGGCAGATACTAACTCTAAGTCCTCTGTATCCGTTGATTGGATTCGGTGCGTACTTAGCCAAGCTCCTAAAAGAACCACCGTTAATAACCCGCATAACCGACAACTACTTATCCCACATCCGAAGCACTGTGGCTGAAAACCCTCGGTAGCAGTTGCGTTCCTACGACACCGTTCCGTTCAAGACAAGCCGCTGTGTATTATCGACCCCTAGAGGGTAGCTAATCCGTTCAATAGCACTTTGTAGCCGACTTGCTGATGCCGTGGCCCTAGGTGAAGTACACTCATGAAATTTAAAACTTGGACACCACAATTTCTGTAAACAAAAGTTTGCACATTGTGAAGCGGGCTTAAGGGTATCATTTACAATTCTAACAGCAGGTAGTCTCAGCAGGGGTTATCTTATAGAAGGACTGTAAAATGAATCATCACACTAAGCACGTTTTAGAAAATAGGTAATTTACGTTGCTTACTTAATTTTTTCTTTAAAGAATATATTTGAAGGTATCGCTAATTAAACACCATAGCTCGATTAATTATCGAATCAAAATTTTGTTTAGGAAATGTTTACAAAATAAAATTAGAAATAATTTTGATTTAAAAAACGTCTACAAGCAATAACTTTTAAATTAAATCAAAAAACTAAACATGGTTATTTGGGTTGACTGATTATTACTTATTTTTAAATAAATCTAACCTACTAATTATTGTAAGTTATTAAAAAAAATCATTAAACTCTCTATTCATAATATTTAGTCCTTACAAAATGTATATTTTATGACGTTTCATTTTTTCTGTAGTTAATATAAAAGTGAAAATAAAAACTAAGGCAATTCTTATTGTCAACGTATATATTTAGTTTTTTGACAAGAATTTATTACATAATTATAATTAAGATACCAAGTTATAGTTTAAAATTAAATGAAAACTTTTTTTTTAAATAAAGGTATTACTATATAAATAAATATAAGAAATCAATAATGGGTGTGACCTCCATTATTATTGATACATTCTTGGAGGCGTCTGCTCATTGACGCTATCAAGGTATCAATATAATTAATATTAATCGTTTCCCATGCGGTATCAATGGCTGCAATTAGTGCATTACGGTTTACTGGTATAAAATTTGGCCCTTGTTGTCTTCGGATAACAGCAAGTATTCGAGCCCAAACATTTTCGATAATGTTAAAATCTGGGCTTTTGCTGGCCAGGGTAACAGCTCCAAGTTATTTTCTCGTATCCAATTGCGCACAACCCGCGAAGTATGAATAGGGGCGTTGTCCTTTAACAACAAAAATACATTATGAAAATGTTAATTCAACAGATCCCGAACTATTTTTTGGAGAAAGTATAGTGAAATAAGAATACTTACTTGTTGGAAAATATAATCTTCGTCTGGATAAAACACTTCGACTGAAAGTTTCATAATAGTTTCCAAAATATCTAAATACGCAGCAGAATCAAGACGTCCATCGATAGCCCAACAAACTCCTGGACCCCGCGCGCTAACCCAACCCCACACATTCACTGAAAAATAACCACTTCGTTTTTTAGGACATATGTGATTATTTTCGTAACGAGTTCCTTCCATTCTAAATACTTTTAGTGGTCCATCGTTGCGGCTATTGAACGTTTCTTCGTAGCTAAAAATCACTCGATTCCAAAATTCCAAAAGTTCGTTCACATATCGCCTTGCAAATTCCAGACAACGTCTCATATTTTCGTCACTGAAAACTTCTTTCGCAGCAGCATTATACTTCTTTATTTCCTTTATTTTGGAAATTTCCCGCCCAAATGATGCTAATAGGGACATCATTTTTTTCTTGCATTCTTAAACACTGATTAATTTAAAACATTTTTCTTCTGTCAACTCCATAATATTACCTAAAACACAACAAACCCACAAAAGGAAGGACAAAAAATAAATAATTTAATTCTCCCGCATAAGTTTGTTCGCCGTTTTGTTTAGATTCGTCCAAACCTGCAAACGCATTCGCGCGCATTTTCTTTGATGTCGGAGAAAAACCGACAAGTTGCGGGAACGCCGCAAACCGTTCGTGGAACAATCAGGACTTGCGAATCTGTTCTAAAATTCGTACGTAGCACCGTCCAAATTAATGTTCCGATTGCCGTTCGGTTCGTTGTTCTGTTTGTTCCTCGGTTTGTTGTTCAGGTGTGTACGAAGCTTTACAATAAGCATATTAATATGAACTATATTTTATGAAAGGAGAGTTATGTAACTATAATTAACGACTTAACGTTACGTTAGTAGATTTCATTTACTATTTACACATATTTTCTTGGAACATTCGATAATTAACTATCGGGATATGATGACCCTATACTTCGCAGGTTGTGCGCAACTGGATACAAGCAAATAACTTGGAGCTGTTACCCTGGCCAGCAAAAAGCCCAGATTTTAACATTATCGAAAATGTTTGGGCTCGAATACTTGCTGTTATCCGAAGACAACAAGGGCCAAATTTTATACCAGTAAACCGTAATGCACTAATTGCAGCCATTGATACCGCATGGGAAACGATTAATATTAATTATATTGATACCTTGATAGCGTCAATGAGCAGACGCCTCCAAGAATGTATCAATAATAATGGAGGTCACACCCATTATTGATTTCTTATATTTATTTATATAGTAATACCTTTATTTAAAAAAAAAGTTTTCATTTAATTTTAAACTATAACTTGGTATCTTAATTATAATTATGTAATAAATTCTTGTCAAAAACTAAATATATACGTTGACAATAAGAATTGCCTTAGTTTTTATTTTCACTTTTTATATTAACTACAGAAAAAAATGAAACGTCATAAAATATACATTTTGTAAGGACTAAATATTATGAATAGAGAGTTTAATGATTTTTTTTAATAACTTACAATAATTAGTAGGTTAGATTTATTTAAAAATAAGTAATAATCAGTCAACCCAAATAACCATGTTTAGTTTTTTGATTTAATTTAAAAGTTATTGCTTGTAGACGTTTTTTAAATCAAAATTATTTCTAATTTTATTTTGTAAACATTTCCTAAACAAAATTTTGATTCGATAATTAATCGAGCTATGGTGTTTAATTAGCGATACCTTCAAATATATTCTTTAAAGAAAAAAATTAAGTAAGCAACGTAAATTACCTATTTTCTAAAACGTGCTTAGTGTGATGATTCATTCTACAGTCCTTCTATAAGATAACCCCTGCTGAGACTACCTGCTGTTAGAATTGTAAATGATACCCTTAAGCCCGCTTCACAATGTGCAAACTTTTGTTTACAGAAATTGTGGTGTCCAAGTTTTAAATTTTATTACCACCGCCGCTAAACCGTCTTCAGCGCCGAGCATCACGCTTCGCATCAGTACTCAGCTTGCTCGCCAAACAACATCGTATGAATACAACCACCAGGCATCCGGCGCACCTTGAGACGGACTTCCGTCGGTTGCCAAGCCGTAAGCCGCAATAATAAAAGCCGGGGTGTATGCTAAAACAAGCGAGAGCCGTAGACATCCGTGCTATTCAATAACCTCCAAAAGCGGGCGTGAACGACCGCCACCGAAAAACTAATACACACTTACCTGCTTTAGTGAGACAATACCACCAGGTCTAGACGCAGCCAGCACCCGCCACCCGAGCTAGGGGTTAACCAGACCTTCCGTTGCGTAAACACGTGAGGATTGCAGCACCGACCGTACTGCACCGTCAATACCATTTTAGTAAGTGGCTGTGTCTCCACTGCCGCCGTTTCGAACCAAATTGTATTATAATCAAATTTCGTGTGTATATATAAAATTCTAATCTTGTAAATATTGTGTAAATAGACCTTTCAAAAAGCGACCCTGGGCGTTTTTTCCTGCAATTGAAGTTACCCGCGTGCATATAAAAATTCGTGACGTTACATTTTGTATTCTCACCACGAACGGTGGTGCTCAATACAAAAGGTGCACGTTTACACTCAAAACAAAGAAGTACATAATAATTGGAAAAAATACGCCTTCAAGAAGTTTGACCATGTCGAAGCAACAGCTGATGCCGACGATTAGGTATTTTTTGAGTCTAGAAGCCCACAAGTTTGTTACCTGAGTTTAAGCGGAGTAGATTATAATTTTCGTTTGATTGTGTGAAGTATTCAAAGCCCTTTACAATAGGTAGATAAAACGTTAGCAACTGCTATTGTAACTGTCATTTTGCCACAATCCATCCCGGAAGGTGTGTTTCTGTCAAGAACGACTTGAAATGTGAAAACTTAACAAAAACGCATAGTCAAATTGCTCTTAAAGAAGAAAAAGGAAACTATACAGTAAGTCGTATGATTTCTATAATAGAAAACGAGAAAAACTGCAAACAAAAATTAACTCACCGTTCCGCTTTGTCTTGCAAACTTTACTCTCATTTGCAAAAGCGTTTCTGGTGGATACACAAGATTTGAACATTTTGCAGTCAACAAGTTACTAATAATATCGACAAACAATAAAAACAGTAACTTTTTGCAGCCTTAGAGAGACAAACCGCCAATTGTAAATTCAAAATAGTAGTTGCCGGCTCCGTCCAAAAGCATGTTTTACTTCGACCCAGGCTCTAAAAGTTCAAATGTGTTTGACGGTTTGCTTCATATTTCCTTAAATCCAGAAGAATAGTTTAAAATAATGAGAAACATAGTTTAAAATAAATGGCAGTTAGACAATTTTTAATTTATGCAATGCTTCTTAATATACTTTCATTCCCAAATTTTGGAAAAAACACAATATTCTTAACCAGTGCATTCCCATTTAAAACAGCGCAAAATCACATACCAAAACATAAAAAAATAACTGAAAAATGAACCTAAACTGCAATTACATAAATCATACTATTCTATTATTTATCATACGCTGAACTGAAATTTCACAGATCATCCTCTAGAGTCTAGAGATATTGGCTCATTTTTAAATAGAATTTAAAACCTAAAATTTCTTACTAGACCGAATGAAAAATTTAAAAGAATATGAAAAGGGAAACTTACTGGAAGTAGATAGTAACTTTTATTGAAAAATTTGGGACAACACATAAATCAAATGTTCACAAAAAATTTGCCAGACATGTAAACGGCTCTACCGTCGAATTAACCCGAGTTGTTTAGTTACTTCGTTAGAGTGGTTGATATTGCGTTGTAGTTGAATCAGAGTTTGTGTTATGAAGTTATTATGATATGTTTGACAATGGAGTAAGTGTATATAGTCAGTTTCACAAATAATCAAAACAACAGGGTAAATTCGATGGTAGAGCCATATGCATCTCATCGATTTAGAAATTATTTCTACTAATTTTCCATCCATTTAGTAAAAACTGATAGATGACAAAATAAATTTGTGGTATTATCAACAATGCTAACAAAACTCATATTTCATGTTTTGATTCTTGAAAAACAAATTGTGCTAGAATTGATTTAAAACAATTCATAATTTGAAGGAATCCATTCGAAAACAATAACATCTCTCTCCCAATCACTAAAAATACCACGAGTAACAATAATTAAACTTTTCAACCTCTTCCAACATTAACAACTTATGTTTAATAAATGTTGGTAAATTTTTACATTAAATTAATTTAAAACAATTAAACCAAATAATTTTATAAACAAAAATATTACAACATTCTATTAATAAAGTTTTTGTTTTGTTAAAATTAAGCTGTGCGTGACCACAGCTAATTTAACTTAATTCTGAACGCATAATATCTACGTAAACGCTTATTATATGCAAGCTTAATTTCTAGTTAGTTAATTGCATAGTTATGTAATTGTACCTTACTTTTAACCAATTATAAATAAAAGCACCTTTATGATATTTTCGCATGCTATTATACGATGACAGAAAATGTTAGATAATCGACAACATTCTATTTAAAAGCCGTTTCATTATTATGCATAGTTCATGAATGGATTGTTCATTAAACATCTGCACAGTTTAAGTGTTTGGAAAATTCAATTAAATGAGTTTAATTTTCAATTAATGAATAGATTACTTTTAAGCGATATACTAAATAAATTCAATTTAAAAAAATGGGTAAGACTTAACAAGTTCTGTAATTAAAACGTTTTCGTTGATTGTAAAACAAATTTTAATCTAAATTTATATCATTTAAAAGTTAGGTAAAGGTTAATGTTTTAATATTTCTTTTAAAGAAAATAAAATGTTGAAAAGAAGAACAAACTTAGAAGGATGTTTAAATCCCAAGTTACAAACCACTATTCTTTCGCGTAAAATATGGTCACCAAAAAACAAATAACAGTCTAAACTTTAAACAAAATTGATTTCTTTCAGGGGCATTGGTTTTTGTAGAGGTCTATTTATTTTTATGTCTTTATATAGTAGGTTTGAGATTGTGATATGTTGCTTTAGATTTACAAAATAGTGTCGGTATTATTTAACATTTTAAGTTCATTCAATGGATATTATTTTAATAACAGTAACAAATTTAATTTATTTCGAAAACTTGATATATTTTAATTTGTTAATTGTACCCGGCTTCATTTTCCAATTTCATTAAACTAAAATTGTAATAGCCATGCAATTAAATAATAAAATGAGAAAGTTTGGGATAATTGGGTTTTTTATACAGGGTGAGTTTTTTTATGTTTAACATAGGGATCTCAAAAACTAATAAAGATAGAGAAGGTTAAATGGGGAAAGAATTGTAGTTTAGTAAAATGTGGTTGTCGTTCTTTCGAAAAAATGCACGGCTAACTAGATATTTTAAAAAACAAGATTTTTGGTAAATAATAGGTAAATTGTAGTCAAAATTTTTATTTAACGTATATAACTTTTTAATTATAACACAAACTTCTTTTTTTTTCTAATGGAAACCATAGTCGGCTATAACTTCATAATAAAGGGGGTATTTTTACGGTTCCAATTTTATAAATAAATTACCTATGATAAATTTTAATTTTTTTAAAACTGCTTGAATAGTGTGCAATGAAACACTTCTTAAGATACACATCAAGTTTAATAATGAAATGGTATAGCTCGAAATATTGTTGCTCAGCTTGTACAGCTTTTTTCAAAATACATATAACACTCTATCATATAACGTTTTTTTTCAATACAGAAATTCATAATGATGGTTTTAATGGTTTTAGATACCTTAACCTACACAAATAATAACCATGAGTGATTTTCACTTACAGTTTACGTCGGATACTGTTTCCATAGCATATAATACTCTCCCAGTAGTTTAAAAAATATTAAACCAAATTGGCTATAATTTGTTTATTTATAAAATTCATTTGGCGTAAATCGTTGAAAATGTATTTTTATTATGACGTTATAACCGACTATGATTTCACTAGAATAAACAGAAGTTTGTGTCAAGAATTATACGTTAAATAAAAATTTCAACAAAACTTGATTATTTATCACAGAAATTCTAAAACTTTTTCCCTCAATAATAACAAAGCAACATACACCAAATGAATTTACAAAAAAAAAATTTGGAAACATCTAGTTAGCCGTGCGTTTTTTCGAAAGAACGAATAGCACATTTTAGTGATTTCATAAAAATACAATTCTTTCCCCATTTAACCGTTTTTCTATCTTATCTTATCTTATCTATTAGTTTCTGAGATCTCTATGCTAAACATAAAAAAAACTCACCCTGTATACACCATGCTGCAAACATTGTTAAGTGAATAATTTCCTTCGGTTTTTTCAAATTTTCACGGGATTTTTACTACAATAAAGCTCCTATAATTAATAAAAATAAAATAATAGTTACTTATGTGTTGAGGGAATAAACCGCCATATTAATCCCGAGCGATTAACGAAGTTTATTCTAGAGATGCATACAAAACTTTCCTCCCAAATGAAGCAAACTTTCTCCACCCAAAGTTACCTATGGTTACCTGCGTTCACCTACATTAACCTGAGTTTTTATTTTTTCAATAAGCATAACATTTTAAAAATAAGAATGCAAAAAAATTCCAACAAAAGTTGTACATAAGATCTTAAACTACAACTTTTATTTAATTTTTTTAATATCTTCATTTGTTAAAAATGTAAAGATTTTTTAATAGATCTAATTATACAGGTTCAGTAAAGTCCTTTTTGCACTGACATTATTTTAACGAAACTCTTTAAAAAAATGAAGATACAGAAAAATTACAAAACAATTACGTAATCTCGTGGTTAGGTACTCGCCGCTACGCAGCTTGTACGCAACTCTTAGAATCGTACGTAATATGCTTCTTACAATTCTCTTTACATAATATCAGTAACTTTATAATCAATGATAATATACTATTAAAAAGCGCGTATTTCTTGAAGTTCAGATTTATTTTTTACCCCTTCTACTTTTTGCAAAGACGTCATCAATACTTTTTTAAATGGCATTACCTAATTTTTGCAGTTTTGGGTGACGTAAGCATTCCGAGTGCAAACATGTGTCATTTTTTACGTTCATATTGACCATTCCCGAGATATTAATTTTTAAAGTCAACAAAGACTAAAGATTGATCCTTTGTTTTACCTTTATCTTGAAGAAAATGATTCGTTATTTGTAATAAATGATTGTCACCAACTGTCAAATGACTTAGAGAAAATGGTTACTACTTGCATCAGTTATTCCATACTAAACGTTCGCACTGTAGCGCTGCTCTCGACATTCTTACGTCACCTTTCACTGGCCTATTATAAATATACAGATAACAATGGTTACGTTCTCACTATATGTAACCGCTACTAGAAATATTTATTTATGTGTTCGTGAGTTCGTTGTTATTAGCCTGAAAAAAAAAAATATTTGCAATTTATTACAATAAGACGCGTTTTTGCACCTGTGCATAAAAATGATACTATTTAAATTTTATAATGAAGATTTGTAAAAAAAATGTACGTGAATTAATTGTTGATCATCCGTTCAATTGGTAAATAGATTAGACTAAATAAAAACAAGAAATGGGCTATTTTTTTTTATTTAATTATAGAATTATTAGAAAGGCGAGGTTTCGCTGATTATTATCAGCTTACTCATGCCAACTGTAGGTTACTTAACGTTGCTCGTCGTCTTAAGCAACCTTAATGCTTTAAATAATAATCTCGAAGGACCGTATATTTTTTATTATTATTTGAAAACACAAACATACACTCAAAATGATTAATTATTAAAACACAAATATACGTCTTTACTCAATGACGAATATATTGCGAGTGCTTACTACTACTCAACACCTAAAACTTTAAAAAATAATTTCTCCCCAACCCGTATAAATTAGAGATGGGGATGTGAACCCTGTACAGTACTAAACATACTCCCTGCCTTGAAAGGGTCACTTTCAAGATAACAAATTAATTAAATCAGCTTCTTATCAAACTATACTTAATTAATTGGAATATATATACATATATTAAATAATAGTAGTAATACGATTGATCAATCTCTGTCTATTGGTAGAACACTTATTTTTGAGATAGGACGTTTCACAACTCCATTTTGTGTATTTATTGTCACCCACACACCACTTTATCACTACCTGGATGCACTTGAACAACACGACCAAGAGTCCATTTCAGCGGCGCCAGATTAGGTTCTTTAATCACGACCAAGTCATTAACTTCAACAGTCTTTTGAGCCTTTTTTGTGTTTTTAAATCGCTGCTGCAACTGATGGAGGTAATCCATGCGCCAACGCTTCCAGAAATCTCTCAATATACTGCTATCTCGACAGTGTATTTAATTTAAGTTTTCCTAAGTCAGGTTCCATGAATGAAGTGAGTGAGTCTCCGATTAAAAAATGAGCCGGAGTGATAACGGTGAACTCAGAAGGTTCGGATGACGGCTTTGGTAACAAAGCATACACACACACAGATATATAAGCTTTAATTGTTTGTTTACCACGACCGCGACCTTCCTTAATCATGAAAGGACCACAGAAATCTAGTCCGCAATTAATAAATGGCTTGGCTGGCTCTACATAATTTTTCGATAAATCACCCATTATTTCGCTGCCACATGTAGGTGCTGCACAAAAACATTTTATGCAATTATGAATTAATTTTCGAATTAAGTTTCGTCCAGAGATTGGCCAATATTGTTGCCTTAAAGAAAACAAAGTAGCTGTTGGACCAGCATGCAAGAATCGCCGATGTTTGTCATTAATTATAATGTTTGTAAACATGTGAATTTTTTGGCAATAATATCGGATATTTTTTATTGTATCCTATTATTGAACAATTTCTCAATCTTCCTCCAACTCGTAATAGACCGTCTTTACCAATAAAAAGATTTAACGAGATCAATTTACTTTTGCTTTTAATTAGGCTACCCTTGCTTAGATTTACAATTTCCGACGAAAACTCGGAATTCTGCAAGTGACTTAATACGAAATTCTTAGCATTGTTTAATTCTTCTACTGATAAAATTGACTTAATTCTACTACTGGGAGGTTTACAATTTTTAACGAATCTAAAACAATAAGCAAGGGAAGGAGTTCAATGCTGTGAATTAACGGCAATTCTATTAAAAAATGTATACATTTTTCACTAATATGATTCGGGACTGCCTCATCCCAGTCAAGTTTTAATGTCCATAGTTTTAGTATTAGAAGCTTTCCTATTAAAAATCACTGGACCTATCAATCCTTAAAGGATCAAACAATTTTGATGTGAAGCTTAAAATTATACGTTTCGTGACTGTCTTGGGTAAATTAATTTCAGTTGCCCAATATTTTAATACGTCTTTATCACAATTCCAAATAATACCCAACGTTTTTGTTTTTCCTTGTTTATTCAAACTAATTATTTTGGGAATTTCAGAGTCATTTAAGTCAGAGAGCAAAGAACGTTGGTTGGAAGCCCATTGTCGCAAAGTGAAACCAGCTGTAGCCAAAATATTGATTAAATCATTTTTAAGCTTATTGGTTGAACTCAACTCTTGTGCACCGGTTAATAAATCGTCCACATAGAAATCGTGTAATATAGCTTTTGACGCATTTGGAAAATCATTTTTTGTTTCAATTTCTAACTGATGTAATGACCTAATCGCTGCAAATGATGAACAAAACATACCGCAGGCGATAGTCTTTAATCGAAATGTCTGAATTTGTTCATCAGGATTATCTCTCCAGAAAATTCTCTTATAATTACAATGTGAGGGGTCTACTAAAACTTGTCGATACATTTTACTTATCTGCCGTTATTACATACCTATATGACCTGAACCTTATTAATATTGAAAATAAATCGTCTTGTATAGTAGGACCGGTAACTAATGTGTCATTAAGGCTTAATCCACTGGTTGTTTTAAGTGACGCATTAAAAATATTCATTAAAAAGTATTGACTTTGAAGTATGTTCCGTTGAATTTTTATAGAAACATATGAAATATTATTGAAATTATACGTATTTTAAACTTAAAATTTTTTTGTTTCAACAAAGTGTTAAATAGATTCTAAATTGAGAGGTTCATACTTTTCCCCCATTATAAACGAGTCCAGTTTGGTATCAATAAGATGAAAAAGTAGGTATTAGAAAAAAAGTTTGCAAAAGAAATAGTCATTTTATTAGTTATTAAAATAATTATGAGCAAAAATTTGCAGAAATAACATAAATCTACAAAGCTAAATTTCATAGTTAATTTTAGCTATAAAAAATACTTCAAATCTTTATAAAAAAATATTTAGGTTTTCTATAATAAATAGTGTTGATTTAGTAATTATCAGTATTATATTTCTATCTGATATCAATAATCACTGATGTTAATAATCAGAGAGTGAATGATTGAAATATTAGAACTGTTAAGGCGTTGCGCATGCGCAGTAATCAGAAAATACTTTTAAAAATCGGCTGTATGTTTGTTACACATTGAGATATTAATAAAATTTTCAAACAAAAGTGGTGGGTAAGAAGAAGGTTTAGGAACTAGAGAAGCTTTATTTGCTATCACAGTACTGCTACAGAAATGTAGAGAATACAACAAAGATGTGTACATCTGTTTCATTGACTTCCAAAAGGTCTTTGATAAAGTTCAACACGACAAACTCATAGAGAACTTAAAGAGCATCAAATTGGACCCAAGTGATATTCAATTAATAAAAAATATCTATTACAATCAATCGGCAGTAGTTCGAGTTGAAGACATGGAAACTGATGAAGTCGAGATTCAAAAAGGAGTTCGTCAGGGCTGCGTTCTATCTCCACAACTGTTCAATCTCTACTCTCAGTCTGTATTTCAAAAGGCACTTTACGAGAGACCTGAGGGAGTAAACATTGGAGGGACATTGATTAACAATCTAAGATTCGCCGATGATACTGCTATAATGGCGGAGAAAACAGAAGATCTTCAAACCCTGTTGGAAAGAGTCAGTCGAGAGTGTCTAGAAGTAGGACTCACTATAAACACGCAGAAAACTAAAATGATGGTTATAAGCAAAAACCCAAATATTAACCCTATTCTCACATTAAATGGAAACCGAATAGAGCAGGTCCAAAAATACAAATATCTCGGCTCTGTCATAAATTCTGAAATGAACCCTGATCAGGAAATTAAGATCAGAATAGAAATGGCTCGAAACGCATTTGTGAAATATTACACAATGTTTACAAACAGAAATCTGAACCTTGACATCAGATTAAGATTTATGGAGTGTTATCTGTGGTCAGTGTTGATGTACGGAGTGGAGACTTGGACCCTAAAGGCTCAAGTGATTAAAAAGCTTGAAGCATTTGAGATGTGGCTCTATAGGCGCATTCTGAAGATACCTTGGACTGACAGAATAACCAACGACGAAGTGTTAAGACGCATCGGCCGAAAACGAAAACTGCTCACAATCATTAAGATAAGAAAAACATCTTACATAGGACACATATTATGCAATGACAAATATCTACTGCTACAAAATATTATGCAGGGCAGAATTGAGGGGAAGAAGGGTATCGGCAGAAAGAAAAATCCTGGCTCCGAAACATTAGAGAATGGACAAATCTCAGCGTTGGAGAACTGTTCCATGTTGCAAAAGACAGAGAAGCATTTAGAAATGTGGTCGCCAACCTTCTATGAGAAGACGGCATGAAAAGAAGAAGATCTTAAGCTACAACTTTTATTTCAAACTTTTTTTCATAGTTTTTATTTAAAGAAGTTTAAATTTAAACAATTAAAAATTGCAATTGTCGTGAATCACAGATCATATCACTTGAAGAAAGTTTTTTAATCTGATAAAATACGTATTTATCTACCTAATTTCAGAATTTTATAAATTCCTTAATTTTGTTTGACCTAAATGTGTACAGGGTGTCCTATTTTCGATGTAATTGGGGGGTTTCAGGTATTTCGCGAAACCGTGGTCGGGACCCTTGGCCCGATTTTTTGAGACAAATTCAATGGCCTAAACAGCACTTCAATATCTCGACTCGTTTGGGAGATACAGAGTGTTTTGCGTTTTATGTCGTTTTTTTTAAAGCTTTATAACTTTTTTTTGTTTGTAAATATTTTTTATTTTAACCAAAACATTTTTTGTGCATTTTTTTATATGCAATTCAATGGCGTACTCGAATTTATTCTAGCTTAATTTGTTTTCGAGTTACAGACCATACATGCATTTTTTTAAATGGAAACCATAGTTGGCTATGACTTTATTGATTAGAGTTTTTTTTTAGCTTTCTGAAAATATATGGTTTCATATATTTATCTCGGCAAATAAGGAAATTATAAACGATTTTTGGAAAAATACCTCTTGATCAAAGTCACCTATGAACTTTTGTTTACTGCGCGCATTTGTTGCTATTTTTTTGAAACTTCACGCAGTTGTTTCTTATAAATAAATGGCCAAAAAGTTATTAATTTCAGCAATTAATTATTAGTTTAAACAAAGCTTTGAAATATTAAATCTAATCACATCTATGTATGTTTCGGCCATTTAGTTACTAGTTACCAAGTTACGGAAGTCTGAATTAAGTTATACTCGTAAGTAAGAAACGTGTAAGCAACAGTTGGAAAAGAATAGAAAAGGCTAATTATGCCAAAAGAACAAAAACGTGTGTTAGTTTATATTCATATACATATTGTGTACATTTAACTTTGTGCCATTTTATTTATATCGACAAAAACAGTTTAGTTTATTCATTTTGTTATAATTTAAGAATGTTTTGTTGCATTCTTTGAGTCGTTCAGTTGTTTAAACATTTTATACATTGATTTATGATCAGCCATACTTGCGATAATAAGCTTATTATGACCGCTTTGCCATACACAACCTTCTAATTCAAATAATCTTTAAACAAAGCATGGAAGTTCAAAGTCAAACAACTCTAGAGTTTCGATTCAATAACACTATTTGTCATTACTTGCCTAAAGGATTGTACTAACCTGTTAAACAGCAGTAAATTTTTAATCTCCTTACATTTAGTTTTAAAACGAATCAATTTCTTATCTGAATTATTATATATAATTTTTATAGTATATCCCACAAGGAACTTCAAGTGTCGACTTAGCTTAGTTAGCCATTAAAACCATAAAATTAGCATTGTCCTAATCCCCCAATTTTCACTATTTGTTTGAGAAAACACAGAATTAATGTTATTAAATTAATTTTGCGTTTTTTAATTTGAAAGAGCACGTTATTTATACTTTATACCTAACCTCGATAATTTCCCTGACAGTGTATGTAAATACATGTAATATGTTATTTATTGTTTATTAATTATTATCACAGTTCCAAAATTTTTGTTTCAAACATAATATACTTGATAGAACTTTCACTTTCAGTTTTATGTAAATGAGTTTATATTGAATTTCAGTTAAAACTCATATAAATCTATATTTTGTGTTAATTAAATATGCGGCATTCTATTAACTATCCTTAAATTTTAAGTTTGCATCCAAATACTTTCTAAACTGTTTATTTATTATTAATAATCAATGTAGTTTTATAAGAAAAATAGTACGTCACAGTTTTTTTAGACGTAATAATAATAAATGAATTACGATAAAAATCTATAAGCACATAAAACAAACTAACAATTTTTTCTTCGATTAGTAGAAAAAAAAGCAACCCGCATTCATTGCGTTAATCTTTTCAGTTTACACATGCAAAACAATGTAATAAAATAAAGAAATATTACAATTATTATATTATTTATGAATTAATTTACAATTAACATTAAATGTATCAAAAGCACAGAAAAGGAACATGAATAATAAACACGTGCGTGTTATATCTTTCAGATTTTGTCATATAAGATTTTATCGTTAACCAAATTTTACAATAAAAGTTTTAGAAAACCTACAAAATTCAAGTTAAAAGATAAGAATTTTTCGATGTGAGATACTAGAATTAATTAAATTTTAAGCTTGAACTTTTTTCATTAAAAATTAGTTTAGGAAATTTTAAAATGGGTTAAAAGAAAAAATAAATTAATGAATTGTCTAGATCCTTTTTAAATTAAAGGTGTGCTAAGTAAATATTGTAAATGCCAAAAAGTGAATAATCTAATTAGATTTTACTTCAGCACAAACTCAACTCAACTTTAGTTATCTTCTTTTGAACACCTAGAGAAAGTATATTTACAAAAATTTGTATTTTAAATTTTACATTGGATTTGTTTTAATTATTTTTCTTTCCCTCATTATATGTATACTTTGCAAATATGTATATTTACATTTATTGTATCACTGAATACTGTTTAATGTAAAACTCAATGAATAAACCTAAATGTATTTGCATAAGTAACCAAATCTAAGAATATTATCAAAGTATTTTGTGATAAGCCCGCGTAATTGACATATTTTTAAGCACCTATTTACGTTTTTAATTATTCCAAAAAGTATGTGAACAATCGGAAATAACCGGAGATAACGTACTGTGAGAATTCTTGGGGTATTAGAAGTTAAATAACGAAGGAGAACACAAAATGTTAAATATTGGTAAGTCATACATTATAGAGGGTTTAACGTTGTTTCTTTTTAAACGGGTCGTGTTTTATGTGTGGTAAACTTTGAAAAATATGTAAATAAAAGTTGTGATGTGTTAATTAGAATTTTTGGTGGTACACTGGAAAGTTGATAAAGGTTCATTTAGTTTTATTTATTTGTCGAGTTAAAACTAACCTAAGATGTGTGAATGTAAATAAATTGTTAGCTGGGAAGGAAACTTTATAAACTCGGAAACAAATGGAAGCTGGATGGTGAGAAATCTGGCAAATAAAATGAATGTGAAAGGAAATGGTACTTTAATTAATCGATTTTTGCAATAGGAACAATGCTGAATGCGAGCACAATAGTCTAATAATTCCTCCAAAATTTGCTTGCGAACCCGTTTCTATTCCAGTCTCATTAAAACGACACTCATCTTGCCATAAACTTTGTGGCACTAATTCATAGCTTACACCCATTATTTTGAGATCTTCACAGTAGTGGTTATTTCGCTCAATTTCTTTCACGACGTTTGAAATTGGCGATCTCATTTTTTACAGATGCTAACTTATATTCAAGATAAAGAATGACCTAATCTACATTATGGCAAAATACTATGAAAACCTATTTAGTTCTAAAAGACAAAACCAATACCACACAAAAACAAAAACAAAGAAAAAAGAGACCGTTAAAAACTGTAGGATCAGAAGTAATGGACATGGATGAAATAAAGAAAAACCAATATAATTGATCAAAAACAACTAAGTACCAGGTAGAAGATGGAATAATACCTAAGTTAATAAAATATGGTGGTGAAGCAATGCTAAAAAGGATTGCAAAATAAAAACATACAAGAAAAAAATCCCAAAAGACTGGAACAACGCGGTCTTGATTCAACTGTATAAAAAATGTGATAAAAACAAACTGAAAAATTGTATACATATACAGGGTAGTGCTTTTCAAAACGAGTGAACTGGTTTTTTCGAATTCCCTGCTTGCCCTTCAAGTGACAAAAATGGTTTTGGTATCAAAACGCAGCTAAAATTATTGCGCATAGCGCTCGCTATCAGATATTAGCTGAATTGCACGGTCTTTTTTAAGATTTATCAATAAAAATTAGTAATTTTTGATGTTTATTTATTGAATCCTTTCTATTTAACTTAGTTCTAATATCATTAGAAGCTGTTCCTTGAGAATAAAGCTTTTATTTGCTTATTAATGACTTTCCTTTCAGCCTTATTGTCAAAACGTAGGAATGTTGATTGTTTAGGCGACCCAATACTATTTTTCTTTCATTATCAAAACTTACTTACTTTTATTTTTATTGACAAATTTTTGAAAATAACGTAAAATTCAGTTGACTCCTAACAGCAAGAGCTATACGGACTAATTTAGCTTCATTTTGATACTAAAACCATTAACCTATGACCCGTTTTCAAAAGCACCACCTTATATAAGAATTTTAGGGTAACTGCATAAAATTGATAACATTCTTATAAACCATACTAACATGCAAGTGTTAGGAAGCAATATACAGGGTGTTAATTAAGTACTTGTATAATATGTAAAGAGTGAATTTTTTACTAATTTTAAGAAAAAAAGTTTATATGACCATGGGTCCGCAACGACTTGGTTTCTGAGATAAAGGGCGTCCATAAAAACTATTTTATGTGGATGTTTTCTTATATTTTTGTTAAGTACATGGCAATTTGACAAAATTTGTGATACTGGGATCATTTCCGAATTTTTGATAAATAAGCAAAAAATCGTTCTTTAACGTCATGTGCTATGTTACACTATCACATTATATATCACTATCACCAAATTAGTGAAAATTGGATAAATCCAATAATTCACAAAAATATCCTGCATCTTTGCTCTGCAGCCGCAGATAGGATAGGAACAGCATGACAAGAAATATAATAATTGAATCGTGTGCCATTATTAATCAGACGCTAGGTATATTTAAAAGAGAACGTTAATCAATGTTAAGGCAAAATAATACATGCGTTGAAGTAGGTGATGGTCATTTTCAGCAATTATTGTAAATGTTATTAATTAGTTTAGTCTTGGTCTTGTAAATGATTTTGAGTGTTACCTCATAATACAAACAATAAAAAATACATGTATGAATGTAAGCTTTCGCGTTGTCACTAAGATTGTTATCATCCGGGTTGAGCCGTATTCGTCCTTCCCTCCTTCGTCCTCTGCTTGACTACTATCTAATAAGGATAGCCTGCCAAAACTGTCAACAAAAGGAGTCTACCAAATGGACTGTTCATGCGGAAAGGTCTACGTTACGCAAACCGGACGTAACATAATATGTAGATTAAAAGAACATCACCGAAACGCCAAGTTCAGAGCGGTAGATAAATCAGTAATCGCAGAACACCTACACGAAATAGGAAACCATATCATCGAAGAAGCCAAAGTTCTATCACAAACCAACAACTACAATCCGAGAATAATCAAAGAATCCCTAGAAATTATAAAAATAAGAATAACTTCAATCGAGAAGATGATATAAAGAAGCAAAAGAAGTGGAGAGAAGGTAGTTTGAACACTTAATTTAATCTGTGTTTTCTTTTCTAAAATGTATTAACAATTTAGTATTCAAAAAGTGCTTGATAACCAGTTTTTTTTCATTTTTAAACAACCAATTTTGAAAAAAAATTATTGTTAATTTAAAAAAAAATATTTTTCTCGAAAATTTTCTTATGAGACCTGTCGAAATTTTGAGATTTTTATTTGATCTTTCATTTTTAGTGAAAAAAAAACTAGGGTTACCATTTAAAAAAATTATGATGACGTCATTGCATCGAAACAAAATTTCAACAGAAATTGAAAAATAAAATTTACGTGTCCGACGATTAAATAAATCAAAAGAGACAATAGGCAAGGTGATTCTATTTCCAAATTTATTAACACTAAATGATCTTTTAAAAAACTAAAATGAAAACAACTAAGATTTGCCAACGACATTATAATAATATCCAGTAGTAGTCAGGAAATGAAAGAGATGTTAAATATCAGAAGAAGTATGATATATCAATAAATATGGACAAAACAAAGATGAAGACGAAAGATATAACAAACAAAAAATATAGAGACACACGAAAACGTAATTATGAGATACCCGTTATAAGAAATAAATGGATTAAAATAGATAAGGGAAGAATGTCAAACATGTGCAGAATTAATGGCAGAACAAAAATGGAAATGGGCAGGATTGTGACCCGAAAGAAAAATAGTAGATGTGTAAAAAGAACAATCGATTGGAAGCCGTGAAAAGATGGTATATCAATATTCGCAAAACAACAGGTAAAAATTGAACGTCAAAAGCAAAATACCGAGAGAAGTATGGCAGTAGGCATATGTTCAGAAGTGGACGAAAAAACGGAATTAAAAAACAGAAAAAAATCATCCAGCACATTTTTCCGCACCTTCAGCTTTTTTATATGGAGGAACTAAATCACTCATTTTTCTCAATTCATTTTTCCAAAATTATTAAATCGGTTTGTGTTAAACATCAATTACGAGATAATAATTTCAAGATGGAATTCATATGTTGAATGTACTTTATTAAGATATCAACCATAATTATTATTACTACACATGTAACCTTATTGTCACCATTCAAAACATACAAATTTAGCTTAGCTATCAAACCCTCGTATTTTACTATTGACCAATTGAATTATAAAAAAGTACAAATTATAATACATTCAACAATTTAACATAATTTTTTTATCGTTGCAATATTTCTCTTGTAATGTGGAAGTAATCAGTGAATAAAACAGTTTTTTGTCCGGTCAGGATTAAAACAAGTTAGTAGATGGAGTTCATGACTCAATAAGTCCCAATTATTGACAAAGTAAGGTAAGCATGGATTTGTATTGATTTTCCTTATTGTATAAATGTCTAATTTTAGTTTCCCACTAAATGATAAATTCTCGCAAGGTAACGGCAAACCAGCCTAGTAAACCTCTTAACTTTAAGTCGTTTGGAATTCGCGTTAAACTGTAGGGGGTGCGCAAAGTCCGGTAGCGGATATGCGACTAAGAAAAAGCGTTGATTGAAATATTGGTAAAGATAGTCAACCTTACGGGATTATGCGACCCCGAAATTTGTTCTAAACATCAGAGGTCGGTAGTATCGCTTTGTGCTAAGAAAATACGTCAATTGTATTGTAGAATTTACAGAACAGTATTGCCGATAAATGTGAAATAGAAAACTGTAATTTTGCTGATAGTTTATGCTAAGGCACGACATTGTTGCCAATGCATCATGCCGTTGATTGAAATATTGGTGCATTGAGTCAATGTTGACAAACAAACAAAAACATGCGTTCTACAATATACAAGAATTTATTGATTTTTGTCGACGTACTAATTAAATGTGTGTCCTTTGTTATATATTTTTTTTATTGTCTGTTAATTGTTCAATGTAATAATATTTATTTGTATCTTTCTTACGTAAGGTTATAACAATGGTTATACCATCATGACAAACACATATATGTACAAAGATTGTATACATACACATGTGAATAAAGTTTATTATTATGAAAAAAAACCTGCAGATTTAAAAGTATTAATTTCGTAAAGAAATCGTTGAAAAACGTTCTCCCAAAAAAAACAATTTCTTTAAATACTTTTGAAAATTCCATACTCATATATTTATTACATTAACATCGTTTATCCGTTGAAAATGTTTTCAAATCTATTAGGCTTACGCAAGTAAATTTCTAAATTTTGGTCATTGAAATTAAAATTTTTAACATAGAAACGCTATCCCTTTTTATGTTGGAACGAATGTTGAATTTTCTTATATTACAATCTAACGTACTCAACTGTTTGCATCTAAACAATATTATAACAAGCCTACTCATTTACTAAAGGTGTTGCTAAAAGTATGCAATTGTAGAATTTCTGACTAAGCCGATAAGGAATGTGACTCATAAACGATAATCCGGAAGACTCCTCGTAATACATTTGTTTCAATATCAACTTTAGGTGTACATATATATTTTAAGATATGATAAACGCATTAAAGAAGCATCTATGCAAAGCTTAATGATTATCTGTTTATTTGTTACAATGAAAATATTACAATCAAGATTGGTTTTTAAGTATGTATTTCCTGAGCTTTACTAATAACAATGGTAATAACATTTACAAAATACTATCAAAAGAACACAAAATAATCGAAAGTAATAATAATAATGTTTGGATATGTTTTATGTATAGCATTGTATTAGGTACGTTATTATTTATGTGTAAATTGTTTGTAAATTATTACTATTATTTTAGATCAGTTGGAATTGTAATTTTTGAAACAATGTTTATAATTAATGAGCTATTTTTACTTTAATTAAACTATTTTAATTCGAAACCATGATATTTTGATACAGTTTCAAAGAGTAAAATCCTAACTTTTTATCTCTACTAACAGATAACAAAGTGTCACTTTTCGTAAATTATTTTTTTCCTCGGGGAAAAAGTGAGTACTATTTTTTAACACCAAATTTCCCTCAATAATTTTCTAATTCTATTCTAATATGATTTTTCAATACTAACCCTTTCAAGCCCAGTGATTCCATTTGGAATCGTGTCGTTTTAACTTGCTTACGTTTCAAACCACATACAATGCATTGCAGTTCTTTGTATTATCGTCAAATCTACTCATTCACAGAGGTCTCTGACACATAAAAGGCATCTGTAACTCATTTTACCTTTTACAACATGCGTTTGATGTTCTGAGTTACCATTGATTACATTGTGCTAGTACCCGCGGTTTTTATTATTTTAAAATTTACTGAAAAAAAATATTTTCGAGGCCATATATTTTTTATTGGTAGGTAAAATGTTTATTATATGAACTAAATCAAACTAAATGTTAAAAACACGTCAAAAACCTGTAAATAAAACACCTTCTTTCTGTGATGCCAAGTGGCGTCATTGAGCTTCAATGAATAAATTCAATTTGTGTTTCTATTGTTGACTAGAACATTTTTGTAACAAATTTATTTTTATTTTTCAACTCATTCCGAATTATGGTTTAATTTTTTTCTATTCAGGTAAAAATGGCAATGTCGCGACAAGGTTTGACGGAAGATGAGGTACGTCGTTTACTGCTTTTATTAGAAGGTGATATTTCTGACGTAGATATCGAGTCAGACGGTGAAGATGATGAACTTTTTACGGCATCAAACTTGACAAACAATAAAATTCTCCCTCTACATCTGTACCTGTGAACGGTGTCGATGTAGAAGTGGAAAACGTAGATAGTGAATATAGTTCCGAAGATGATTTGCCATTGGCTAATTTAAAAGTTGGATATCAGATAAAAAAAACGAATAAAAAAATACATACCATTGGCAGCAAAAGATTTGGAAAGCATAAGTGCAGATTGCTACCCAATGTTTTCTGATCCACCTCACCCTGAAATGACGCCGTTAAATTACTTCAAACAATTGTTTGATGATAATTTGATAGACCATGTAGTTACTCAAACTAATTTGTATTCTGTAGAAAAAACGGGGATTTCAGTAAACACAAACAAAGAAGAAATTGAGCAATTCATAGGATGTCATATTTTGAGTGGTGTTGTAAAAATGCCCAGTTATAGGATGTACTGGGCTGAAAGTTCTAGATACAGCCCAATTGCAGACATCATGTCTAGGAACAGGTTTGATAAACTGAGAAATTTTTTGCACCTCAACGACAATTCCCAATTGAAGACGCGCAACGATCCTGAATACGACAAACTTTTTAAAATTCGTCCTATAATTGAAGCAATTAGAGCAAATCTTCGTAAAATAGAACCAGAAGAGCACAATTCGGTAGACGAAATTATTATTCCATTCAAAGGACGGAGTTCTCTAAAACAATTTGTTAAAAACAAGCCACACAAGTGGGGCATAAAGATGTTTGCTCGTGCTAGTTCTAACGGAATTATCCATGATTTTGAAATTTATGTTGGAAAAGGGACAGTAAAAGAAACGTCAGAACTTGGAATAAGTGGTGATATTGTAATGAGGTTATGTCAAAATTTGCCAAAACACCAAAATTTCAAATTGTACTGCGACAATTGGTTTACATCCCCCGAACTCTTCAGGCAGTTGAAAAATATTGGAATACATTCAACTGGGACAGTCAGAAGTAATCGACTACATTGCGGTAGTTTAAAAAACGACCAAGTTTTAAAGAAAGAAGGAAGAGGATCTTTTGATTTTCGAACGGAAGCAACAAGTAATTTGACTGTAGTCAAATGGTTTGACAATAAATCTGTTCATGTCCTTTCTTCTTGTAAAGGAGTGTATCCTATTGAAACTGTGCAACGATGGAGTGTTGGTGATAAGCGATTTATAGATGTACAACGTCCTGGTGTAATCAAGCATTACAATAGCTTCATGGGTGGAGTTGATCTCCATGATATGCTTGTAGCATTATACCGCATAAATTTTGTAGTGAAAAGGTTCTACTTAAGAATTTTTGGAATTTGGTCGATATGTGTATTGTGAATGCATGGATCTTATACAGACGTCACATGTCACAAAGTGGTCAGAAAATTGGAAAAGCCTTTTAGTTTTTAGATCAGAAATTGCACACGCACTTCTGAGGGCTAGAAAAGGAGCAATTATTCGCAAAAGAGGAAGACCATCGTCCACAACATCATCACCATCATCAACACCACCACCTTTCAGGAAGTATACTAAAGTTCCAGCTCCAGTAGACGACATGAGATATGATGGATTCCAACATTTCCCAATACATATTGAGCCGAAAAAAGGTGCCGATTATGTATTAAAGCATATTCGAGGGTGATGTGCGAAAATGTCAGACACCATTGTGTTTAACTAAAGACAAAAACTGTTTCAAACTTTTCACAACAAATAAATGTTTTATTTAAATACATATCGTAAGCTCAATGATGCCACTTGGCGTCATAAAAATTTTTCGTTTGTAAAAATATTTTTTCTGTTTTTTAGTAAACATGTCTTATTTAACATACTACCAAATACATTTCAGCCCAATTAATTTTTTTTTTCCCGAAAACAAGAATTTGGGCCGGAAAGGGTTAAATCGTCATTTATTTCGTCACAGAAAAGAATAGTGTATTATACACGTATTATCCGCACCGCGTCGGGAGACAACACACCTCAAGCTAAAATCTAGTACTTTTATTTTTAGAAGTAATAGGAATATGTTTTATTACCAAGTGAATTTAAATTTGAAGGTCTAGTGGAACCCACTTTCCCTAAAAAACACGGTAACTTGTTGCCTTTTGAATTGAAAAATTTGAAAACCAATTTTTATTTAAAATCCTTTTCAACTGAACACGTAAAACAAGTAGATACAAAAACCAATAATTTTGCGTTTCTGAACTCTAGTGGTATTTCTCCCAGTATGTTCTACTTTATTCCTAACGAAGTTATTAAATGACAAACAAATGTCAACATTATTATTTGCAAGTTAAAAAATAAAGTGCAAGCATAATATCTAAAATAATTGTTTCTTATTTATCTAACACCGACCAAACCAAACTGTTTTAACAAATAACGCTTCGCATGTATTTTAGTAAATTATTAAAAAAAACATTGTCATTAAAATCCAAGATATGTATCATCAATGGTATTATTCATAAATGAAAAATTCGTCACTTTTAATTACTAGTTAATACGTTTACTAAATATTTGAAAACGTTGCAACATTGTATTGACAGAAGTAAATTTTACGGATTGTATGTTGCACCATTTTTACAACGGTGGAATAAATTGAACTATTCTATTTCAAGAATCGTACACATTATAACTTAGCGCTTCAGTACAGGTGAAAAAAGTAAACAAAAACGCAACCCAACATGCATATGTGAATTGCATCCGTGATACAAGCAAATACAAGCGGTTGACTATCTTTACCAATATTTCAATCAACGGAAAAAGTGAATTTTGTTCTTTTTCCTGTCCGATTTCGGTGTCTTTGTAATATTTCGCTGATCGATTCTTATTGGACAACAAGTGTTTTTTCTGATCTCTAGTTGAGATATGCTACGTATGATGCTCAAATCTATTAGAATCAGTCGACGAATCGTTAACCGATGGTGAATTGGAAACACAACAACTATGAAGGGAACACAACTGCAAAGATACACACGTATTAAGAGTAACGGCGCTTTTAAATTATATTTTCATATAGATACGACACGGAAATATCAGTAGTATAGATTTATTTAAATTCAGATTCAGCGGACTTTAACCCTCGCCGTGTTCATCAGAGTAGAGACCTTTGTAATACAAGCTGAAAACCCTGCTTGACCTCTATAAAGGTTATAAAAGAAAATTGGAGACTAATTATTGATAAAAGTAACATTTCAAACAATATGCTACTACAAAGTTGACCCTACAACTGAAGTTGTATAAGATATTGTTAAACTACAAAAAGAAATTGTCAAATTTTGTGTTAGAAAAACTACCATTCATTCATCGTTTAACAAAACCTAAATTTCACAACGTTAAAATTTTTTTAACCGCGCAATTTGGGAATTAATGGAAAAGATATAGAAAAGCAAAAGAAGAAAATATACTATGTGAGTGTAAATACAGACGATGTTGGATGCATCCAAGTGCATTAGTGGTTTAGGACAAATTGAATGAGTGACTACCTTTCGGGTTTTTTCCAATTTTTTGTTATCGGTCCCGGTAAGAGGTTCTTTTCTTTCTAGAGTAAAGACAACATCGGAAGACACAAAGCTGACAAAAACGTGACGTGAGAGTGTAAAGCCCAACTCAAAAATATACACTTATAATAAAAGAAAAGTTTTGGTTAGTTTGTGCTTGATGTAAGAGAACAGGCAGTGCATAGGCTAAAAAACTATTTTATAGAATAACTAATAAACTGTTACGGTTTTATTTCCCGTATTTACGACCTCGGTCGTGTGCCGTCTTAGAACGTGTGTCGCAAGTAGTACGGTGCGACAAAAAGTGGTACTTGGCGCGCGCGCGCTGCTAATTTGCTATTGGTGGAAAATAAATTCGATTAAATTTTCGAGACGGACAGCAGACATTTTCCTTTCTCGTTTGATACACGTAAGTGTTTTAACATTTTCTCTGAAGTGAAATTCTCACCAAAAACTATTTAATGTGGGCTTCACAATTTCCAATACAATTTGGCGTTTACGTTTAATCTGGCTACATTACCGACGTTGTGTTCGGCATCTTATACTCGTTGTGTACATTACTAGGATAACTCTCGAGGGTGCTGGAGTAGCTAGTTAAGAACCTTTCTTATAAATAAACGACAACACCACGGTTCCGCAGTAATCAAGCCCAAGACCAACGGTGAATACCACGTCTACAGAGGTGGGCTATGTTGCATACTTCCAGCGTGGGAGTCACTTGTGTGCTGTTTTTCTCCGCACATCACCCCTAAAGGGAATCCCTGGGTCTGTCTACATTCCCCAAACTGTCGATACCTTCGCTAGCAGAATATTTTTATTCCCGGAACTACACTCGACGTTTAGAGTTTTAGTATTTAAATCACTTACTTATAAATAATTAAGCGTATTAAGCTCGAGTACAGATGACATAAACCGGCTCAATAGTTAATATTTAAGTAAATTTTATTTTTGGTGTATTCTCTTCAACCGGAAGTTTGTTTGAATCAGCTCAATAAGAGCTGGGGTGCTTAATTTAGAGCGGTTGTCGCGGACACAAAAGGCCTTATCGGTTTGCGGGAGGTACTTACCTTTTTTTTCTTGTTTAGATTTAGTGTAACTCGCCGTGTGTAAATTATATGTGTACGCAGAGCCTTAATACCAGCTACTATTTAATTTGAATAAGAACTAAAGCTTACCTGAAATTCAACAACTAAAAGCCTGACTTATTGTAAGCGAGGCTGCTGCTAACGCACGTAACTATATGCAATAGTCTCTCTATTTCTGTCACATTATCCTATTATTTTAAGATTTGTTTGTTATACTGTATTGTTTGTCTTGCTCTCTCTCTCTCTGGTTTGTGTTTGATTTAGGCCCAGTTGCACCAATCTCGGTTAAATTTAATCGTAGGTTAAAAACAATTGTATCCAAGGATTAACATAGTAACGATTGTTTTTAACCTACGGTTAAATTTAACCGAGGTTGGTGCAACTGTCCCTTAGCATATTAGATTTTAAGTAAAACTTGTTGATCTCCTATTGGTCAGTTTTATTTCTTTCTTTACCCAGCAGGTGGCGCCTTGTTAGACCAGCAGTCAGATTTCTTATAGTTATTCAGGAATCCACGCAATTCCCTGACGAAACCGGCTCTAACTAGTATAAATATTCTTATCCTCCACTAATTTAGTGCGCTACATCGAGCCAAACTCCCATTATTTTTCTTTCTAGGTTGTACCGCTAGAGCCGTCGCTTTTTTTTGATATTTTGTAAAGTAAAACCGTTACAATATAAATTTGGAACGTCCAAAAAATAAAAAAGTTGTAAACAAAAAGATCAGCTGGAAACTTATGTTTTTAGGACGCACAGTAGTAATATCTGTGTCATTTTACAATCATTACCGCATCTTTATCTAGTTAAAAATGCGTTTCTGCGCTGATGTCTTAAGGTTTTGATTGCACTCTACCTATCGATTTGTTCTGGTTGATAGAATATCTCTAGCGACGCAAAATACTATAAAAACGAAGAGGATCGTGAAAAAAATCGAATGCTATTACAAAAATTAAAGAAGTGTGAAGAATAGTACTAAATAAATTAAAACCAAATTGATAAATATTAGAAACAGAAATGCACTGTGCAAAGTAAGTTTAGAACGATGATTTAAGATTTCACTTTTATAATGTGATCATTGAGGAAACACTATGTATTCATAGTTATATTATACAAATTTTAATACAATTCTTCAAAATGAAAGTCCTAAAAATTAAAAAATATAATTTTTTATAGCAGTGTTAGTTTTCCCTATACCGTACACTTTATAAAATCGATTTATTTTCAATAAAGGTTTCCGTGCAAAAAATTAATTTGATTCACGCCGGGGGCCTTTTTCATACTTTCTACGAACAAGTTCCTTCGTATTTTCATTTGCTGTTGTTTTAAAGTAACTTCAAAAGCTTTTATCTTAAAAAAATATTTTTATTCGTATATACTGTTTAGTATTACTTAAATGTAGATGTAGTTTTAGAGTACATTTTATGCTGTGCCATACACGTTTCAAACGCTAAATATTCTAAATAAGATACATTTTAGCATAATCATTTTTATACTTTTTGAAAATGTTTTTGTAGAAATAAATCACAAGGTGTAATTACTGTTAATTATACTTCTATAAGTTATAATAACTTTCCTAAACAAGAAACTTTAACTTTAAATTATGGTATTCTGTATAAGCAAAATCAATGGCAAGCTGAAAATTTATAATTAACGTTGTTGGTTGAATTGTACATTCTATTAAACACTACACTATATAACTACATACATCCAAAGTAATTCTAAGTAATATTCATGAGTATACAATTTTCACTCTGCACGTTTAAATCTGAGTAGATAGTAAATTTGTTGCAAACAATTTATGCACGGTAAACAAGATAATTTTGATTTATACTAATTCGTTTACGTATTAACTGTACGTGAACGTTGAAAACAATTAATGACGAATCTAAAACAAACTTTTGTAATATGTTTAATTTGTTTCTCAATTTTTGTGAAACATATTCTTTAACTAGGAATCATGTAATCAAAATAAGAAGCAAATAATTTATTTTTTATGTCAATGATTTCATCATTTTCATATTCTATTGAATGTGTTGTCAGAAAATATTAATGTTTCCAATGTACTTATGTAAAAAATTCTTTTTTAATTTTATTGTTAGAATCATTGTTTGCAGAATTCTGACAATTACACTAAACTTTACTTTTTGTAGCAATTTTCCTGTTCGTAATCTGTGCTCAATAAAATTAACTCTAAATTCTCATTTCAGAATGTAACAAGCATCCCTATAGATACCACATATTCGTACAAACGCAATACAGTTTCAATTATTTAAACCTAATTTACATTATGCTAATGTTTAGAGGAAGTTGTATAACTCAAAGAAAAAACAAATTATAAAGAGTAAATTTCGAATGCGTCTTTTCTACTTATAAATCTGTTTAACTACAAAGAATATTTACCTAAAAAGAAAAAATTTAAATCAAATATATAAAATATTTATGACTTCAAAATTGATGCTATAATCATAATACGAATACCGAGATGTCAAACCATTGATGATGGATTGAAGGTAATAAACGCTAAAATATTCTAAATATGGTAATAGTGCAAGAATAAACAAGTGAAAAAAGACAGTTTTTGAAGCACGCGTTTTCAATATATATATTTTTTTATAATTTGCGTCTATAATATTTCTTATTACGAAAAAGCGTTGTATAATATCGTTAACATTATAGCACGCTTTTTATTTTTTTCTGGTTGGTAGAATTGGTCAATATTTTACAAACTGACCACATAATTTACATTATTTGAATGAAGATTTGTTTATAATTTTTCAACACCACATATTCTGATGTCTTATTTCCATTGAGTTGTTATTTCATAGTCAGAAAGGTATCCGGTGAGAAATTAATACTTGATGAATGTTTCTACTGGATGCAATTTTATATTTACAATAGTTTTAAATGAACTGTTTATTACAAAAAAGTCGGTGGTTTGCTTAAATTGTAATTATACTTTAATATATTTTATCAATGCTTCTTTTAGGAAACCATTTCGATCTATATGATATCAACGGAATAACATCCACAAGCATTCTAAGTGTAAATTCTACCGATAACTTGATTGATCTAATGGGGACTTGAATTCTATATCTGTTCAATAACAATATACAAAAATAGATGTATATGCACTGTAAACCATATGCACAATTTGTATATGTATTACATGGCACTACCTACGAACACACTGCTAAATGTTTTCAGCGGAAAAGTTATAGAAATGGTAATAAAATTAAGTACAATGAAAAACTCCTTTCTTATGATTTCTTAATGAAGTGTCATTGCATGAGGATTTGTTTTGCAGCAACGGTAACATTTTTGTTTACTGCGACTACAGTTACCAGGCATTTCGATCAATTAGGTTTCTAAGGATTTTAAGACTTGTGTTCAAATGCCCACACGAGGCTACCAGGATGTCAAAAAGTTTAAGTTAGTAAAATTGTTTTTATGCATGCCTATACTTTTGTCCATCGTAGGTATGTACGTAACAGAAACCAGAAAACAAAATTTGATTGCAATCAAATTAATGTTGTAATTTTATTCATATGTCTGCACTTTTGTTTTACTATTGTTGTTACGGTTAATAAATAATTAACATCCAAATTTGTTGATTTTACTTTATATTTGAACATAAATTAAGAAATTAGTACAAATTACATGGCAAAATCTCGAGGAGAACTACATTTTAAGGGTAGGAGCAATCGCAACTCAATTGTAAGAAATGCCTTCGTTATTACGTATTTTGAACGCAATTTCGCGAAATTTTGGTGCAATATTAAATATTGTCATAAATTTACATTCAAAATATGTCAGTTTGTATTACCAACCTCAAACTTAAAAAAATCGAATTGATTTTTTTTTCAAAATATATTTTATTTATTTTACAAAAAGACGAAAATTATAGAAAATACTGTATGATACTCGTTTGTAAGGCATTTTGTCGCACTTACTCCTTGAGTGCCCCAAAAATTATAGAATAAAAAACATATGTTGTAAAACACCCAAAATAAATAATTATCTAAATTATATTGTACTCGTAACATAATATACGGTTACATTGTGTCCAAGGTAAGAATGAACAGCATGGGGATCTTGGAAACGGTAGAAGATACAAGGTTGCTCATTTTGCAAAAAAGTTGGGCAATTTAGAGTATATTTAGATGGTGTCTGAAAAAATTCAAGATTTTACAAAAAAATCAATTTCTTAAATTTTTATTTTTCGTATTTTTTGCGCTTATTTTAAAAATATTAAAAACCTAAAAACACTTTTTCATTGACACTGTTAGAGCTTTAGAAAATGGTGCTTTCAAATTTTTAATCCAACATTTCATTTCGGAGAAACCATCAAAACTTAATTTTTTTATATGGCCGCATTCAAAAACACCTTATGTATAACAACACTCATTTATTTATAAACTTATTTATTACGTTTTACTACATAGCGTAGGAGCTTTTCTAAGACCGCCCTTTTTGAACTGTTTGCCTCTATTTATAACTTACATTAAAAGTCGTTGTTTTTACCCTACTTACAATATATTCTAGTAAACATTTTCTAATACTAAACACTATTTCTTAAGTTCTACATTTTCCAATTCTACAATTAATATGATTTGTTAATTAACGAAACGCTTATGTTACTACACCTTCCCCTTTAAAGTGTTAGCTCGCTCACTTACTACACCTACCCTTTTAAAATGTTAGCTCGCTCACACTTCCGTTAGCAAGAAAAAAATTGTCTTCGCTTATTTACTTCCACACTGGTCTTATTTCCGCTTATTTTAACTATCTTCACTGTTAGTATAATTTTGTTTTATATTTATGTACTTCTAACAACTTATTATCTAATTGTACAATAATTTTTGGGTGTTTATCTAATACAATGTTATATTGACCCTTGAAAATAGGTTCTTTTTATTTAACGAGCTATTTCTTATTAATATCTTATCACCTAACTTATAATTTGTTTTACATGTATGTATCATATTTAATTTTCTGTTAATTTTTGACTCAATCAAATTATTTCTCGCGTCATTTGCAGCTACTTGTAAACGATACTTAAACTCTGCTGGGTAATCAGTAAAATAATATAATGGGTCTAACTGATTGGAAATATTTGATGGTACTGAATTTATTTTTCCAAATACTAGTTTGTAAAGGGTATATTTTGTTTTAGTGTGTACTGAATTATTGTATGAGAAACACTAATACGGGATCCAAGAGCACCAATTTTCTGTATGCTTGAGCAACGATCTTAAATTCTTATGAGAATTTTGTAATGCACCTATCGTTTCATGATGATAAGCTGTTGAATTTCATTGATTTTTTAATAGTTTGCAAGTTTCTTTAAAAATTTGTGACATGAACACTTCTATCTGTCAAAATCTCTTTTGGGATTCCGTAGCGTAAAATGAAATTTTCAACAAATGCTTATGCATATTTGTCCAATAATAATTCCTTTTAATATTATTGTATGGTATTTGTATGTATTTAATTAATTCTTTCTTACATTAAGTATTTACAATTTACCTTTCTACAATTTATACAAACCATATAAAATCAATCACCTTTCTAACTAACCTAAACTCTAAATTGTACACAACTTATAACTTATCTACTTATTTGCTCCCCCTTTCTCTTCTAATCCTATTATTCTTTCCCTGCTTCTTATCACTTCCTCCATCCATCGTACTCCTTCCCCTTGCTCTTTTAATATCTTCCCTCTTTCCTTCCCCTATTCCTTTAATTCCTCAGATTCCCGACTTAAGTGTTCCAAGTTTTCCCACCCTTTCCCACACAGCCTGCACTTCCTTCTATCATCCTCAAACGAGTACTTATTTTCAGCCTTCTTATTCTCACATCTAAACCTTGCTACCATTCTTTTCTTCTTCAAGCTCATCCCCCCTTTCAAATACCTCGGTATTCCTTAATTCACCAGCTCCTCATATTTTCTATTATATTTCCCTCCTCTAATTTTTCCCTTCCTTTCTTGCTTCTAAATATCTTTGTCCCTTACTGCAATTTTCTCTCTTATTTTTATTCGTTTTCCCTCTCTTCTTCTCTTTCTACCTCCTCACTCGCATATCCCCTCTTTCGTAATACAACCTCCTGTCCTCCTGTCCATACCTTATCCTTCCATCTCTTACTTCCCTCCACATTTTTTTACAATCTCCTCTTCTCCTCTTTTCTCCATACCTTCCTCATATATTTTATTGCTATTCTCACCGCGTGTATTATTAATTTTTAATCTTTATTTCCTCTTTGACTATGTACCCCAGTGTCTCTCTTTCCAACTCTAATATTCCTTTCCAATATCTCTCTTGCACTTTCTCCAATCTTTCCCATTCCTTCCATCCCCACACTTCCGCGCCGTATATTATTACACTCCTTATTATGCTCTTAAATAACCACCCCATCCTTATTACGTCATTTCCAAACACCCTTTCCCCCAATCCCCACACTTACCATATTATTCTCTTTCCTTTCCTTTCTAACTCCATTACATGTGCCTCCTCATTATTGTCGTACCTCATTCTATAGCCTAAATATCCCACCTCATCTACTTCTTCTACCACCTTTTCCCCACACTCTCATTCCCCTTTTTCCTACCTCATCTTCTCTTTGAAATACTAACATTTTGTTTTCTTTACATTTGCCTTCATTTTTTTTTCTTCTATGAATTTCTTCACTGTCCCCATCATCCCCACCATTTCTTCCCTTGTTTTCGCCACTACCACCACAATGTCCACGTACGCCAAAAACCATACTTTCACCTATCCAATCACTATCCCCCCTTGCTGCCTACCCTTCAATGTCTCTTCCAAGTCTCCTGAGTGATTCAGCTAACCCGTTTATTAGGAGTTCTATTTAATTAAAATATTTCAGTTCTTCTAGCGCTTCCGGTTACACATTATTTAAAAACTTAACAGTCCTTCTAAATATAGCCCAAATTTTGTTACTATAACTTTCTTTTTCAAATATTTCAACGGGAAATCCATAAACTTCTAATGAACGGGTTAGCTGAATCACTCTGTATATGAAGAAAATAGACTTGGGCTACGTGGACACCCTTGTTTTAATTCTTTTCTTGTCCAAAACCCCTCACTTAGTTTCTTCCCTAATCTTACACTACATTTTGTCTCCCCATATACTTTTTCTATAGCCCTCACCACATCCTCTCGTACCTTTTTTTTCCTCATCACTTCCCATAAGCTTTCTCTGTCCACATTGTCAAAAACTGCTTTAATGTCCAAAACTACTTTCCCACTTTTCTTTTCGAATTCCTTATTCATTATATTTCTTAAAACGTATATATTGTCTATTGTCCTTCTCCCTTTTCTAAACCCTATCTGCCACTCCCCTATTAACCCCTTTCCCACTATTTCATTATTTAATCTTTATTGTAGAATCGTGGCATACACCTTATATCCCGTGTTTGTAATACTAATCCCTCTATAGTTCCCTATTTCATTCTTCTTCCTCTCTTATGTACTGGGCATATTATTGCCTTCCTTATTGTATGGTATTTTTATACCCGCATGTCCACCTGTTGGTAGTAGATGGAAATCGTTAATAATTACTTGTCTGCATTTTCTATTTGTAACGTTTATGACTCCTCTTATGACATTCATTTTTATACCATTTTTAATATGTAATAGCGGCCGCGTATACATTAATTTATGAATTGTATATATTTATCTTCTTATTATATCAAATTCACAAATATAAAATTTATCTCTTAAATATTGCAACTCTCTCAACGATGCACCGAATGCGAACGTTGAACTAGGGTTTTGCTTCATATAAACTTTTCTTTCACTCTTGTCATATATTATATCATTTAATTTTACTATATTTTTGAGTTAGCATTTTATTAAACATTATATTGTTTACAACTTTCAATTCCACACTTTCTTCCTTCAACAGTTCAAGTTCAACAGTTCAAGGCTGTCATTATGTTAAATATTTGGTGCTACCAAAGTATCGTTGTTTACATGTTTACTTTGCGCTCTGTATTTTTGATAAAGCATCTGCTGTTACATTGTTCTTTCCTTTTACATAGATTATGTCAAAATCGTATTCTTCTAAAATTAATCTAAATTTTGTTAATCAACTAGAAGGTTTAGTCATACCGAATAGATAGACTAATGGCCTATAAGTAAGGTCTAAATTTTTGGACTGTCCAAACAATACTTAATAGTTCTTTTTCTATTGTCGAATAATTAACTTTGGCTTAGTTTAAAATCCCGTTAGTATAAGCAACTGGTTTATTGTTAGCATTTGATAAAACGAGACATATCGCATATCCGGATGCGTCCGTACGCAGAATAAATTCATTGGATGCTTTAAAGTTTGGGTATTGCAATATTGGTGGATTTATTAGTGCAATCTTTAAGGTATCGAACGATGTTTGACATTTTGAGCTCCACTGAAAATTAATTCTCTTTTTCAAAAGGTTTTTCAATTGTAATGCAATTCGTGCAAAATCTGGAATAAACTTTCTATAATAGTTGGCGAAAGCGACGAATCTTTTCGTTTCGTCTGTATTTTGTAGAACAGGGTAATTTTTCATAAAATTAATCTTGTCTGTGTTTGGTATTAAATGACCTAAATACAAAATTTCTTTCTTTAAGAACTCACATTTATTTGGATTCAATTTGAGATTTACGTTCCTTAACCGGTGTGGTACTTTAGTTAAATTTTCATTATGTTGTTCTAAACTGTTCCCGAATACAATTAAACCGTCAAGGTAAATGAAACATTTTTCATAATTCAAACCCACATTGCTATTGTCATAGTTCTTGAAAATGCATAGGAGCTGATTTTAACACTTATAGGTAATTTAGTTATTTGAAATTGTCCCCTATCTGTGGTAAAAGCTGTACATGGTCTTGAAATGTGAAAAATACACTGCACCTGATAATGCATCTAAAATTTCGTCAATGCTGGGTAAAGGAAATTTATCATGTTCAATTTTTAAATTTAATTGTCTACAGTCGATAACTACCCATCATGACGACCCTTTCAGGATCCTGGTAGTTTGCCTCTATTTATAACTTACATTACAAGTTGTTGCTTTTACCCTATTTCTACATTCTACATTTATTTGCAATTCTACTATTTATATGATTTGTTAATTTTTGTATTTGTATTTAATCGCAAATTCAACAATGTATCACCCATAATTGTTTAGAATCTAATTTTGTAAGAAATAGTTTAAATTGCTCAACTTTTTTGCAATTTGAGCGACCTTGTATCTTTTACTATTTTCAAGAACCCCATGCTATTCATTCTTATCTTGAAGACAGTGTATATTTTTTGTATTTTAGCAATTTCTCTAGATCAAGTTAAAATACATGACAAGTAACCAAATTATGACGGCGGTTTATCAAAAAAAAAAAAAAAACGAATTAAGGGATGGAATAGGTAATAAGACTAATTGAAGCTATAATGGAAATGTGCGTTAAGTCCTTATTTTAAAAATACCTAATTGTTTACGGTTGTTTTCTCAATGGTACCTTAGGTACGTGTTTGATTAAATCTCCGTGTTCATGATTTCCCTACGGCGAAGAATTGATTTTCTATATAACAAACATTTTTATAACAAGTTAGTTAACATATAAAAATTTATGAAATCCTCATTTTACTCAAAAAACCAAAATGTATGTTTTTCATTGTTATTAAAACTTCTATTTACCTTAAAGTAACAACAACAAAATTATTACTAAATTAGTGTTTTTAACAACGAACTGCGGAATTAGGTTTAAACACCTGTTCCAGCAACCATCATGAGTAATCACCTAAATATTGAATTAGTTTCAATAAGTACCCGCAAAATCGTTAATAAATTAGTATATTTGGAGTCATTGTTAAAACAAAAAAAAGAATCTATGTTTTTATAGTTATTTACCAAATATCTTTATTAATAAACCGTAACGTAAGAAAAATTAATGCTAGACGTGGCAAACAGATAATTAGCTTTCGTTATGCTCATGAGACAAAAGGAACGCAACAAGAACAATAAGTTACTTGCGCTAAATTATTAAATCAATACTATTTTAAATGTAGTATAGCGTAATCTTAATAATTCATAATGTATTCTAATTGGGTCTAGTAGACAATGGATAAATTCATTAAGTCATTGTTGATTACTGTTAAATTAACGTTTTTAATCTGATATTTACATGCACAAATAAAATGTTATTTTTATAAAGTAATTTTTTTAAATAAAAATGATGGAATTTTTATACCCTGTTGCTGCAATAAAACTCGAGTGTAATAAGCAGAAAAATAATGCTCTAGCTAACAATAAATGTTTAATTAAAAATTGTGGTTAGTTTTGTTAAATGTGTTATTTTAATAAATTTAATTCAAATATTTGTTTTAATTATTTTTATTCTAACTAAATTTTTACGTTGCTCTACACAAATATTAATTAATTTAATAAAACAAATAGGAGCATTTTTTGCTGCCAAAATTAGATAAAATTGGAGTAAGTAAAACTGCAATACATTTTTATGTTATTTGCAAAGGACGTTATATAACAGTGTTTTATCCTCCTCACAACATTAGAAAGATTTCCTTTGGGTTCTAAATTTTATGGTATATTTTACTTTATATCTGTGACCGTGCTTACATCTCATAATTTTAATTTATTTGCCAAGTGTCTCTGAAATTACACTTAATTCTTAAAAAGTGTGTAAATTTTTTTGTAAATACAAATATGATGTTTGGTTTAACAAATATTCAAATTCAGTTTTTAAGAGTTATATAAAAAAATCATTTCAGGTGCTTACCCTAGAAACATTTTAAATGACCTCTCATACTTTCTTTCTATATTAGAGCAGCTTGTTTGTCGTTGGGTTTCACCTGCTCTTTCTCAAGAGACCGTTTACTGCTAACATAAGAAAACAAATCATATTTACTGTTAATATTACAAAATTACACTCTTTTCTACTTTTTTTTTCATTTCGTGTAAAGGATGTCCGCACTCTCTTATAATTTACTGTGTTTATGTAACTAACAAAATATAGACCAAGTTATAAGATATCTTTAGCAATTTGTAGAATGTTCTGTCTACAAGTAACTTAATACAGTTTGCAAACGTACGGAAATTGTTACATAATTGCCACCTAATTTGTTGTGTTAGAGGTATTAGTGTAGGGTGATTTTGAACCGTAGCTAAATGCAAATTACGTGCTAGGATGAACGGTAAACCCGTAACAACGTCCTCTGATGTTAGTTTATTTGATGTACAACAAGAGTACTTGATACATAGTAATGTATAAGTAAGTACTTTATTAAATTTTCAAATTAAAAGCTTCAGTTACATAGAAAAACAGAGTTAAATACGGTTTTTTTTCACACGCTACATATCCATTTGTCATTACGGATCACCAAAAAGACATAATGGTGACAACATTTCTAGCAATTTTAGAAACTATTGATTTTTAATCTATAGCAACGTATATAGTATTAATGTAATAAATTTCTTGGGGTTGCCGCCAAAATCATATATATTTAATCAAAAATATAAATAATATTTAACCTTCTGTAATATTTCACGTAGAAATCGATTAAAAGCCAACTATTTATACACATTCACGTCACGTTAGCACTGATGATAATCGAAAGCGAGCAAACATACCAATTTAATCGCTTTAGGTCAATCCATTGATGCAATTCACGTAATTTACGATCAGAAAATATTCCCGGCATTTATCATATAGGTGGGACTTGTTTTCCCTTTTTTTTCAAATAAAAAACGTTAATTCTTTAATCAATTAAACACGCTCTGAGATTAAAATAAACTGGCTTTTGATCTTTTCAATTAATCTGAAAAAATGTTTTACATCTTTATTCGATGTTTGACAGTATCTAATTGCATGAATTTTTGTTGTTTTAACATTAGACACGTAAAATGAAAGGCGTACAATGAAAAATTCAATTAATGTAAAAAAGTATTTAAAGAATTTTATAAACGACCTCATGTTTACTAAGTTCAGAAAAATTTATTTTCAAAATGTGATAAGTTAAAATCATAATAAAGTATTCACCAACTCAGTTTATTGTATAATCTTCAATAAAATTAGTTCATGTATAGTGTCTTTAAAGTTAATTAGTTTAATAACATGAATATATCGTATAATTTTGTATAGAAATGCTTGTTTAGTCAAACCCCGTATCTAAATACAACTCCTTCGGTTCACATAATATTCGCACGGAAAGTGCTCAAATACACTTGAAATTGAACTCTTTAAGTTCAAGAAAGTTGAGCGTGACGCTTTTACGTAAACTATTAAAATTTTAATTTTTAATTGATCAGCGAAATGATCTTGATAAAACAATTTGAGAAGGAGCTACAATGGAAATCAAAGTAAGCACCGTTGTAATGAAATCGCTATCGAGTAAAGAGATTTCAGTACCTATGCCGCAAAAAAATGTGGTTCCATCAAATTTATAAAACGCATAAATTTTATAAATAGTTGCACATTATACACTTCCCATTTAATGCTTCGTCAACACAATTGAACAAGCTAGATAATTTCCTATTCAAAATGCCGACATTGGTTAAAACCCTACAACCGCACTTTAACCACAACAAAATAAAACCTGAAATTTACTTTGTACAATTTGTCTTAAAAAATATACATTTTGTGTAATTAATAATAATTGCTGTTAATTTAAAACTAATTTATGTTTAACTCGATTCAGTCTATGTAATGTACCACTCGATATTCTACACGGAAAAAACAGATTCATTAAAAATCAGTAAATGTATTTTCTGATTCCAATCTTAACAGTTTACATTGATTTTTAGTGCAAGTACACTGATATTAAATGTTTCCATATTTGTATCAGTAAATATTTACTAGTATTATTCTATCTTTACAAACTGATCATCAGTATGTAAAGTTTAAAATCTCTCTTAAAGTATGTTACTGATATTCAGTCTATTAAGCGAATATCAATCTAGTTAAGACTGATATATTACAGTTTCAGTAACGAGTTTTACTTGGATAAAAATAAGGTTTGTTTTAATGATATCAATTTCAATGAATGTTGAAAATCAGTACAAATTGAATAAATTTCAGCTTATTCGACTGACTATTAGTACACGGAAAAACAGATTCATTAAAAATCAGTAAATGTATTTTCTGATACCAAACAGTTTACATTGATTTTTAGTGCAAGGACACTGATATTAAATGTTTCCATATTTGTATCAAAAATATTTACTAGTATTATTCTATCTTTACAAACTGATCATCAGTATGTAAAGTTTAAAAATCTCTCTTAAAGTATGTTACTGATATTTAGTCTATTAAGCGAACATCAATCTAGTTAAGACTGATATATTACAGTTTCAGTACGAGTTTTACTTGGATAAAATTAGGTTTGTTTTAATGATATCAATTTCAATGATTATTGAAAAAACAGTACAAATTGAATAAATTTCAGCTTATTCAGCTTATGGTATGTTCTTGTAATTCCAATTTTATTCTTATATTGATAATTTCAAAATTAATAAGATAGAATCAAGTAGATGAATAGTAAAAGTAAATTGAATATATCGTTCTTTTAATGCGTTCGAGCCTACTTAACATCGCAGTCATACATGTACAACGGATTAAAAACTTAGTGTAGTATTAAATTATTTAATATACTAATCAGTTAAGCAGTAAGTAAAGCCGTTGAAATTTCTGGCTATTTGATTGTAACTAAGTCGCTCTATTTATTGTACACTAAATTTGTACCTCAATATGTCCATCATCTCATAAGTTTGTAATCAATTTTATATTTATACATGTTGGGCGAATTGATGAGCATAACATTACAATGATATTTTGATTTTTAGTGATACATTTGCTACATACTGGTAACGGTATGTATCAAATCGATAATTCTGAACTTTATGTGTTGCCGTTAGGCAACGAAATGACATACACTGATCTCCAAACAATAAATGAATTTAATAGTATTAGTACTATAACACAACCCAATCCATCTGTAAGTCATGGCCAACGCAAAGTAATGATTTGTATGATTTATTGACTGCGTGGGGAATGCCTAACCTATTCGAACGCTTTCAGAGTATGTTTTAAGGACTATTTAATTTAGACACATTTATTTAACTATTTAATTTTAGATATAGGACTAACTAAAATAAATTCATTAAAATTCTTAACCGAGTATGATCTGAATTTAATATTTCCAAACTTACTAGACGATCGGGTCCTTTTCCGAGCAAAACTATCAGAGTGGATGGAAACCAATGTTAGTTGCATCTTACTTATACAGGCCGTTAATAAATTGCATGGTCAAACTTCTTGAGTTTGGAGAGCACAAAGAAACATACATTTAGTTTAAGGAACTAAAATTCCTAATCAGTAATTGTTTAATTAGATTTTAATAACAAAAATTGTTTGTTATTTTATTCTTTCTAACCCTTAGAAGTGGTGCCTGCAATTTATTGACACCCAATAAATATTTATAGTATCTATTAACAACGGAACATGTTATATAGGGATACGAAAGAGCAACTCCGTTGGGGTGGGCAATAGACAACAGGCTTAAGCAACACCTCAACGAGAAGATGTAGATTTTGTAAGTTCCATATACCAAAATAAAAATGTTGCGCCGTTTGTTGCTCAGCATGTATTTTAGGATTTGGAGAGTTATATGGCAAATCAAGGCCAACACATATTGAAAAAATATCAGGAACTATCAGATTTATGCATGACAGAGAATTTGTTCTAATTTACCAACAAATCATAAAATTATTTCCTACAGAAAAAAAAAGTATATACAACCATTAACAATCAATGTTACATTTTTACTTTATTATAATAGACGGACTAATATAATGACCATGGGAAGTTAAGAACCTACTATAAGAACTCGGTTGCTAAATTGCGAAAGAAAACCTATTTCCCAGAGAAAAAAATCAAAAACTTCAAAAGCGTTACTCCAGAAGGTAAAACATAAAATTACTTATTTTGGTTTAGGTATAGGCGCAAGTTTATATACCATTAAGTTTTTAAAAAACCTTATAAAGCGTATAAAAACTACCTAAATTACTATGGAATTTTACATTTGATGTATGTACACTTTTAGTGTCTTATGAAATTTCCGACAGCGAAGATAGAGAATGGTTGGGATTTAATACACAACCGTGGGACACAATAGAACTTAAGTGGCGTTCTACTTTTAACCATCGTCGTGTTTCTATAAATAATGCAAAAATTAGGTTTTGGGAGCACTTTTACAAAGAATGGCCTGCTTATAAACGAAGCAATGGGGAACGGCTGGTAAATACTGAAAATTTCTGTAATTCAGTAATCAAATATTTTACAATTTTACAGATCGACATTGATTTTGAATTATTAAAAAATTGTACCTGGAAAATCTCACAATCTAATTCAAAAGTGGCCAGTATTTAAAGAAAAATAATTCCAATTTTTAAGCAGTTCATCAAGGACAAACAATCGCGTCTACTTTTAAAAAATCTAGAGGACATTTCAAATGAAGGTATGTTTTAACTTAAGTTATAGGTATATTTTAATATTTTGTTTTTAGATGATCGAAATATGATTATGAAACTACTAATTGTCCCACCAACCGGTTGCTCTACCGAAAAAAACTAAAAAGCGGTGGAAATACAGCATTGCTGATAGCGTGGACGGCTTCATTGTATTTGCTTCTTCACCAACAGAAAAAATGAAATCTTAGAAAACCTAAGGAACAAGTATGCGCTTTATGATTTAAAATTCAACCCTTATTGATAATTTTAAAGCCAATCTCAGGAGCTCATCAATATTTTGCCAATTATGACAATATTCTCTTTAAATTTGAAAAATGCTTTAGAGGCAGTATCAACACTTTTCAAAATCCACTATGTTTTTGACGTTGCCTACCAAAAACCTGCTGAAAACTTCTGAATTTTATCCAAGGTTACTTTTTGAAGTAAATAATAATTTACCAAGTGTGGTTAACAAAATAATTACAGCTTTAAATTGTTGAGTCCCTAAGATAAAAGTCAAAATGTATATATGTATAAACTTTTCCTTTATAAGTTATGTTGAATGAGTTCATCACATTTAAAGGATAACAGGACAGTAAAATTGTCCTTCGACCTTTACAAGCCTTAAGCTTTCAAAAACATTTAAAACTCATCTGATTTCGGGAATATTGGTTTCCTTATTTTTTTGGAAAAAAAAATTCCGGAGTTTTTTTTTTTTTTTAAAAAAAAAGGAAAAAAATGGCAAAAAAATAATTTAAATTTAAAAAAAAAAATTAAAATTTAATTGACAACAATTCCATAAACTGGGAGGACTTAAATAATTTAGTAGAGTTTTTATTTCCAAGTTGTATGGTCAAAGTCAATTAAACTTTCAACAAATTTTGGAATTATAAGTGATGTAGGAAATATTTTCAGTACCATCTGTGATATAATTGAACAAATTAATTCACTTCCAATAAATTCAAGGGCTTCTAATTTTAATTTGTTAAAAAATGATTTAATGTATTTCCAAACTATTGGTACAGAATATAAGCTATCTAATCATTAAAAACGTAAAGATGTATTAATGCTTCCGTCAGAAGTAGAACTTTATAATAAAATTAAGGAAAATATGGTTCGTGGAACTTCTGTTATTAAAAAGTGAAAGCTAGTAGTAGTATTATGCCAATGGAATTCCAATTCAAAAAGTATTTGGAACAACCTAATGTTTTATCTGATATGGTACACGAAATTGATAGACTAAAAACGGCAGATAAAATTGAAAATTTTGTTCAAGGGTCGTGCTGGCAATCAAAAATACGTAATTTCAAAAACAAAATTGTTATTCCATATTTTTTATACAACGACGATTTTCAAATCAATGACCCTGTTGGCAGTCATACGTCGACACAATCCATTTCAGCGTTTTATTATTGGTTCCCTTTGACAAAATCCTCAAATATATCCAAACTTGCATATCATTTCCCAGCAATGTTTGTCAAGGCAATACATTTAAAAAACAATTCATATAACTCCTTACTTTATCCGCTAATACAAAAAATAAAAAAGTTAGAATCTGAAGGATTAGATATTGTGACCGAGAACGGCTGCTTTAGAGTATATTTTTTGTTGGGGTTAGTAGTCGGTGACAATTTAGCATTAAACAAGTTGCTCGGTTTTTCGCAATCATTTTCACATAATTATTACTGCCGGTTTTGTGTAGCTAGTAAAGTATGTTCATCCCTTTTACGTGAAGATACCTCTTTGTGTCGTCTTAAGCATGATGAAGCCACATTTGAAAATAATGTTTATGCTGAAACTGGAATTAAGTTTATACCTATTTTCAACTCAATTTCATCTTTTGATGTGTCAGATAACCCATCTGTTGATGTAATGCACGATATGCTGGAAGGTGTCATAAAGTATGGCCTGGTTAATGTACTGCAACATTTTGTAAAAAAAAACTTTTTCACTCGAAACTTTTAATTATCGTGCGCAAAATTTTAATTATGGTGAGATTGAAGTTCGAAACAAATGTCACCCTATTAAGCCACAGCATTTAAAAAATAAAATTCTTCATATAACTGCAAAAGAATCTTTGAATTTGGTACGCTTTTTTTCATTGTTCGTAGGTGATCTTGTCGAGGAAGGTAATCGCTTTTTTTTATATATCTCAATTAAGTGAATTGACGAATTTAGTGTTATCATCAGAATTTGATGAAATGAAGATAGTATATTTGGACAATCGTATGATTTCCTCTTCATCATTCCCCGTTTGAAGTGTTAAATGGAATGTGTTGAAGCAGAATCTTTAAAACCACGTCTTTTTTTATAAAAAAAATTTTCTTTTAGTATCTTTTCTGTTGACACCAAGCACAAACGATTGCCTTATTCTTAAATATTATCAAAGAAATGTGTCTGAATTTTTTATAGATTTTTATAGATGAGCTTATACAAACTGAATACACATATGCCATTAAAATTAATTATAAAGGAACTAATTATAGTAAGGATCTATTCTCTATAGAAATAGGAAACTATTCAAAATAGAGGTTATTTGTATTTTTAAAGATATTCCTTATTTTATTTTAGAAGAGTATGACATAACAAATAAAAACTTACACTTTGATTGTTATTTTGTAAACGGAAAAACTAATAAATTTTCATTTGAAGGTGTGGATAGTTTTAAGACAAAGCCATTTAATAGTTATTTGTTGTGTAATGGTAGAGTAGCAGTTAAAGTTAGTGATTATTCATATAATATTTTTATGTACTTACTATGTCCATTTTATTTTTGTATACAATCTAAAATGATAAAATATAACCTAAAATTAAAGGAGGATTTTATTTACTTATTTCAAACTGAACGGCACCGTATTCATAGTAGTGATAATGTAATGGTGATTAGTTATGAGGATTAAAATGAATAAATACTACATTAGATATCAGACATAATTGGAATGACTATCGGTACATTCTGAATGAATACAAGTAGATATTCGACTAATATTAGTCTCATTTTATTATTATTATTATTCGAAGTTTGTCTGAATACCAGTCGTTATAGGAATGATAATCGGTATATTCTGAATTAATACAAGTTAAACTAATATTAGTCTCATTTTATTGTTATTATTCGAAGTTTGTCTGAATGTAAGTCATAATCGGAGTGATTATCGGTATATTCTGAATATATTCAAGTAGATGTTAGACTAATAAGAGTCTTTTTTGTTTGATATTACTTTGTGTATGGACGCATATCAGTCCTCTGTGATTTTATATTAGTACCATTTTATTATTATTATTTGAAGTTTGTCTGAATATCAGTTTATATTTACTGATCACGCATCTCAAATTCACTGATTATCATTTTGGTTCATTAAAAGTGCCGAATGCACTTTCAATTAAAATCTATTCTATTCTTTACTAATATCAATCTATTTGCGGAGTGGAGCTATATTAATCCATTTACGGAGTAATATCGATGTGGTTAGGTTGACTTTAAACCTAGTTTTCTTTCCGTGTAGTCAAAATATTAACGTTACATTAAAATGTATTAATTTGTAGAAATCTGTAGAATGTAAGATTTCGGCTGTGAACTTTTCAACATTGCGAAAAAACCTAAGCGCATTTAACGCAATATATCAAATTCTTGCCAACTGAATAAAACAGCAGCCAGTGATAATTACAGAATTACAAACGCAAGGGTAGCTCAAACGCAAGTCTTCAAAAATTACAACAGTATTTCAACACACCGTGCGTCTGCTTTCATAATCAAGTCACTGTCGCGACTTCATGGAAAATTGCCATGTACTCAGATTCATCAAAATGTAAGAATTTGTAGGAATCTGTAAGATGTCAGTTAGGGATTTTCGTAGTCTAGTGAGACATTCTTATTTCAGTTCTATAATTTATTAAATGCCGCTTACATGTGTTTATTGACATTCAGTAATATAAATAACAACTACTAACAACTGCCACTTGCACACACTCTGATTCCATACACATCACATTCTTAAATCAAAAGCATGCTTTACATTAAGTAAACTAGTCTTTATATTGGACCTACAGATAGGATTGTTGGGAAGAAAGACACCTAACAGTACAAGTTTGCTAAAAACACTGAATTATGAACATAAACTGAAATGATTAAATTAAAAAAAAAAAATTAAAAATGTTAGTGTTAAGTCGAAGAAGAATTTTGGTATGGAGACTATAGAACAATATAAACAAGAGCAAGGCAACTCGTTGAAGTCAGATGAAGTAAATGCACAAAAGCATTCAATCATATTAAACACGTAAAAAAATTTTAAACTGCTTGAAAATTTGTCCTAATTGTAATAAATAATGTGCCAAGTAAAATTCAAAAATACATAAAAGGAAATACAAAGTTCTCGCATAATTCCACATTGCCACGATACTATAATAAACGAGAAAGAACGTATGGAAAGAGTAGAAAAATTGAAAAAACCTATACCTTATACAACAAAAAAACATGTAAATAACGGTTTTCTAAAATGTTACATAATTTGTTATTGACCTTAATGTTCGGAAAGTACCGTAAAAAAATAGACGTCTAAATATACTTAGAAGGAGGGTTTTTTTGTTCTATTTTTATGCGGTTTTCTCAAACTAAATGACGCACGGTCCCAGTTTTCTCTCTTGAACCCGCATGTTTTGAACTAAAACTAAGGAAATGTTCGAAAAACAAAAATGTGTTTTAGTAAAAAATAATTTAAATTAAAGTTATAGATAATAAAATTTCCAACATTTTTCTTTTCATAACTTTTTTGTACAATTTATATTTTTGGAGATATTGTTAAAATTAATAGTCTCACGTGATTGTCATATCTCACTAATCGTATAAAACATAGTTTAAACAAAAGTTGTGAATAATAAAATTACCAACAACTTTTTTTGACAAAAAATGTGCAAAATGAAATATTTTGTAAATATTAACGGTCCTATTGGCTCAAAAAATTATACCCAAAAATTAATTATTATAAATAAGACCTATATGCAAAAATCGGACAGGTGGTTTCTAGATACCTACTTTGCATGCGGATATCAAATTTTGCAGTCTTTAAACAACTAAGAAAATTGTATTTTGCACGGTTAGCCAAGGAAAGAAACCACCACTGGATCTCGTCTACCATCAAATAATTTGACATCAGTGATTTCAATTTATATTCGAGATTGATATACTATTTTATAATGAATTTAAAATCTCCTATAAAAATATTGTGTGTACCTCCCGAAAAAGTATTTTTTAAGCCTCTGGAAGTGGTCTATCTCTTTCATCGGCCCAAAAAATACACATTTTCTCCGCTAGGTACACCAATAACTATTGCTTCATTATAACGTACTAACTCTAATTTGTCAAAAAAAGGGGTGTCAAAATTTTCGGTTTGGAAACCGTCGCACAATCCCTCTTTTTATTTATAAAATGTCGAGTAAGAAAACTAATAGGGATGCATATCAAAAATTGTCCAAGCCTATAGGCACACGGTGAATGTAGGTCTCAAAAATATTCAAGAGACAATTTTGGTAGAACAAAAAAGTTTTTGTACAAAAAAAAATGTGCAAAGAAGAAAAAGTCGATATCCTTAGATGGAAGAAGATAGTCGAAAACTTTTAGATAAACGGAGAATTTACAAGACTAAAAAATTAAGTTTAAAGAAGGCCAGCGATAATTGCAGATTCTCGAACAGCACCTACATTACGTGGTTCGTCTTATTAAATCGTGAACATGCAATTATCACAAGCCACTTTTTTGGTCAAGGATATGAGATGTGCCGTTAATTAAAAACGCAAAGTTTTTATCGCAGTTCCATCGGAGAGCGACTCCAATTATCGATTTCATGTAATGACACGCAGGATGCTTTAAAATCGGTAGAGATTACTAGTAATTTCTTTGTTGAATAAGGTGGAAAACGTATATGGATTTGCTATTTGTAAATTTACAATTATCACCAACCACTGTTTATATTCAGTTGAGTAGAATTTGACATGTTGTGTTAATTAAAAATGCATAGGTTTTAGCGCGGCGATGAAGAGTTGACAATCGAAATCACACTATTACATAGTTCTACAAATTATATTTCAATTTGTGGTTTCATACATGTCATGTTCCATGAAGTGACGACACAGACTATCGTTTGTACATCAGTGATATGTGCCTGTATTTGTGTGCAGGAAAACAAAAGCAAGACAGTATTTAGTCAAAAAAAGTTAAGCCAATAATGAATATGCATACAAATGATGAACGAAAGTTACAAAAAAAAATAAATAATGTACAAGATAAAGCAATTAAAGTACATAACAAGTATTAATTAAATATTGAACCCTTCGGTGATTGAAAACAAATATACTTGCTGACACAATAGAATAACAAAGGATTTGCACAGAAATTACTACTTACAAAAAAAGAGAAAGATTACTTACAAAACACACACACAAATAAAAAAAGAAACACTAAAAACAAGGGGAATGGATTTTCAGATAAAATAAAGGAACAACAAGAGATTGTCAAATACGTTAGACGGAAAAACCGAAACAAAAGCTTCACGACACAAAATTTTCAATACCAAACTCCAGAAGAAGAAGTATTGGACGCCCGAAAACTCGTCTGACTGTTATTTGTTATTTTATATGTAATTCCAGTTTTTTTACACATTGTACATTATTTACAGCGCAAATAAACCCTTCGCTTAGTTTTTATTTTCCTGTTAGTCGTACCTTTCAAAGATTAAAAAAAAAATGGGTTTTTATTAAAAATTGCAATTAATCATCAATTTAATTATCAATCAAAATAATTTAATATTTCCCGGAAAATTAAAAGCACATCACAATAGTAATAATAATGAAGCTGCTAATGATAATATTATTTATGTTAAAAATAACAAAAATGATTATACTAATTACAGTAACATCAAAATGATCTTAATGTTACTTCTAATTTATTTATCTTACCTTCTACGGATCATTCTTATTATAGGTGTTAACCATATTTCTATGTTTCGGAAAGTTTAAACTTTTTTTATCAAATATTCCAAAAAATCACCGAAAGGGACGTTTCAACGCTCCCCGTTTATGTGACTGCTTCATCGTTGCCGTTTCATCACCGACCCAAATCATCGTCGTCTCAGTTTATTCCCGGTCCAGTTCATCGATGAGCTAGAGTTCATTGGTCGCCGGTTTATCATCAAGTCGTTTATCAATTACTTCATTATTAAACGTACCGCGCATTTACTTTAAATGGTACTTACCAAACAATACACTGCAACTGTTGAAGCTTACTACTAGTTTTCTATCTATTTAATTCAATAATAAAAAGAAAAGCCTTAGAATTATTTTTTATTACTATTTTATTATTTCTTATTGATAATCAAATCTTTGATATTACTAAAAATACGGTATCCGCCAAAATAAACAGTACCGAAACAGAAAGTGCTGTAGAGTTGTTTATGTAATATGGATTTGTCATATTTGGACTTAATTGTCATTAGTTGATATATTAATAGTACGCTGCAGTTTAATTTGATTTAAAAATGGTTCTAAGAACCAACCAACGTAATAATTATGAGTTAAAACCACAAACATTTTCAATTTTGTTATAATCAATAATACTCGCAGGAACCAACTGTCAGTCTGGCTTCAACGGTGGTTGACACCCACCCATACACAACACCACCCTTTTTGTACTTTTCGAATACCATCTATTAATTTGAAGTACAGTTTCAACAGTTGCTAGTCTTTTACAAATACTTACTTTACAATAATATACAAGATGTAAAAAAAAAGATGGGCAACGCCAAAGGAAAACGGCACTCAGTATATTACAAACTAATTTTAAAATGTAAAAGTAAAGTTGGTGAAACCTTAATCTAAACCATCTCGTGACACTTTCCAATTGATTAATCGAGGAATTACACTATTTTAGCCGGACTTTAGTGCCTCAATTTTTGGTTTCTAGATATTGTTAGATGTTAAAAAACTAAAAATATAATATCATAATTGTCTATTTAACTAGAAATTGCTTCATAAAAAAATCTATGCAGAGTGTAATAGATAATTAATTTAGCTAAATTGCCAAAATATCACGCTGTGCAGCAGTGTGAAACTTATATCTTAATTATTATTAAAGTACATCAAAAACAATATGGCTCTATTATTACTGAAAATAAATAATAAACGGTCCTAACGATGAATCGGATGAACTAGCCACGATCAAACGTCACATACGGGAAAAATCATTGTCAAGATCATATTCAGCCCTCCAAAACATGATTGATAATTAATTGTTTTTCTTTAAATAATCATTTTTTTTTTTTGGTCTTTGTTGGTGTCTGAGATAAGTACAGTTAAATTTGAAATGAGAAGCAGTTTCAGTGCGTTATAGTATAACACGACGTTGAAATTTTTGTTTTTGTTGGTAACCAATTCACAATAAAAACAAATATTAAATTCAAATTTAATAGAATTGATATGGTTGAGTAACTTTTAATTTTAAATAAAAAATATTGAATATCTTTCTTTTGTTACGCATAATAATATTAGGCAGTAATAATAAGAAGAATAGAAAACTTAGCATTATGGAAAAAAAATAATAATCACTGTATTTGTAATACGTTGTACTTTAATGGAAAAAATATCATTATTTGTAATGGAATATTGTTATTATTATTATAATGAAGGATTTACTTCTTGAAAGCTTCGTGAAAAAAGGAAACAATTATATTCATGCATAATATACCTAAAACATAAAAAACAGTATTGTATTTAAAAATAAGACCATTATTTTAATTACTTTTACCTTATGCCATATTTAAAGTGGGTATGAATCCTCCGGTGTGGTTTTAATAAGCAAATATTTTATCTCTAAAAATGTATTTATAAAAAAATTTAATTGCTTTTTTAAATACATTCTTAAATAGAAAATTTATTTGATAGGTAAATAATCAGTTGAATTTTTAATTTTATCAATAGACAAAGCAGTAAAAAGTTCTCATGTTTGTCAGTTAGTGTTTTAGATTTAATAGTATACTTTGAACATATCTTGTTTGTTAAATTATTTATTAAAGTAGTACGTAATTTAATTTTTAATATAAGGAAATTTGTAATTACTATTACCGTTAAGTGACATGAATACTCAATGTACACTTTATAAATGATAGTTCCACTATGAGAAAATAACTATAAAAAATTTTGATAATTGTGTGATACTTTATAAAATCTTTTTTATGTTTATTTGTCATAAAATTGCTATGTTTTTAATTACGTTTTTATTTAAAATAAGCCATGAAAAAACCCCCATTTGATAGGGACGAAACGTTGACAATAACTTTAAAAAAGGCAGTGTCTCTTTTTTTACCTCCACCTTTGGAAAATCCTAAAAAGAAATTATGCTTTATTATGGCATACTATTTTAAGATAAATGAATTAATACAATTTCGAGGAACGAAGAAAAACATTACTGAGGAGAAGTGCATTTTTTCGGTGCAATTCGTGACATTACTCAAATTATCTGTGTTTGTTTGATTTTTATATACTAATTAAAATAATTTATAGAATATTTGTTATAGCTACTTTACAAGTTAGCAGAAACTGAATAGAACTTTAGCATTAAACTGAAAGGAACTTTAGAGTAGTTGTCATATGAAAAATTATTATTTAATATTTTTTAATTGATAGTCGGTCGGGTGATGAATCATTTATCTTAATCGTTATAAAGTATATTTTCAACAACTCTTTGTACTTTGTAACTAAGTTTGTTAATGTTGTTTTATCGCTTTTATAACCCCGCATAATGTAAAATTGAATTTGCAGTCTGAGAAAGGTATTTTAATTACAAACTAACAGATAGTTTATTCAAATATTAATGTATTAATCAAATTTACTCATACAAAGGCAACACAGTTTAGCACAAGCTTCTAAGTATACCAAGAGTTTAAGAATTTAGTGATTATTATGGTTGAGGGTAATTACTCCTTTATTCTAATAAGAAAACTGCGATCTTGTATTTAAATCATTGCTATAAAAACACACATAGTATAAAGAATGCATATTTAATTATTTTTTCTACTCCCACCTTTAAAACACGATTTTTTAATACACATTGACAAGATGTGGCTTCGTGCGTTTTAGTCAACAAAGGATTTTAATCACGGGTTGAACTCGAGTTTAAATTAATTATGCCACTTGTCAGTTATTTAGTGTTTGTTTTAATAAAAATATGCAATTTGTTTTACAAATATTTCTAGACGCTCGTTTTTTAGAGACTCGCTATTTATTTATTTGTTCGTATGATAAATTTTTAAAATTGTATTGTGATGTAAGTGTTATGTATGGTGCCACAGTAGATCAGTATAGTGTGGTAACGAAACCGTGTGCAATTGTGAATTGGTTCTTCTTGGCAAAGCATTTGCTTTAAGGTATTGGAAAACCACTAAAACCTAAACAACCCTTACCCACCTTAGTATTCATATGTAATAATATTAATTAGTGTGTAAAGATTATAGAAGGTCACGATAATGACAAAAAAAATAGTAGGTTAAAGATATAGCAAACAAAATCATGGAAAAACAGATAATCAGGACAGAGAATACAGAATATTGCTTAACTTCAGATTAGTAAGTCCATAATACAGCTTTGTCCGTTAAATTATAAATATATACAAACTTTCCTTTAAACGTTTTTAATTGACAATCCTTCACAATATGTGTAACGGTTTCTGGTTTGTTTCCACTGTCACAATTTGAATTAGAAATCGCACCCCATTTAAACAACATAGAGTTGCATTTTGAATGACATGTTTTTATGCGATTTACTGTCGACCAAATTTTTCTTTTTTGATCAAAGCCCGGGACTTCTATTGTTAGATCATCAATGAGACGTTTATTGAAAACATAAACTTCAGACCATAATTATTTCCACTCTTCAACTTCAGAAAAAGCCGCAGTTAAGTAGTCTTGCAACTATACAGGACTTTGAGATTTAAGTCTTTTAGGTAGAGGGTTCTCAATATCATTCCAAATTGGTAAGTTTTTGTTAAGTTGGCATTAATTCTATTTTTGTTTGAACTCAGGTTTTCGTCGAATATTCGATGGAGTGATATTACAAAGGACACGAACCCAATCGAAAGGATGGACTTTATGACGTGTGCAAGTGCAGACGGGTTATTCACTAGTATTGATGTTGGATGTTAGAGATTATGGTAGGAATAACGATATAGGTTATTTAAACATTCTGGATTGAGTCAAGCTGTTTTGAACAATACTTTAAATATTCCTACATCATTACTGTTTGGCCGTTCACTGTCATTATACTATGAAAATAAATGAAAAAAATTAAGTGTACTATAAAGTCTGAAACCACCGAAACATTTCAATTCATTGCCATCAGGGAACAAGATTATATAATGATTAAAATTAGAGACTCTTTGTATAAATATTTTATAAAACCTTATGGTTTAGTGCCGTAGAAAGAATAGCTATACATCATGGAAGTAGTAATTAACTGTAGGTGTAGATAACTTACCAGATTCATTAAATTTTTCTCCAACTTTCGTCGAAATTAAACGGTTCTTTGTGCGCCCTTTTAACTTTTTACCAGGTCACAATAATTTTGATATCGATTTATAATTAGAGATTTATTGTCTAGGTCTAATCTTGTAAATTGGTTTGTGTAGGCTAGTTTCCAATAGCTAGGAAAAAATTCAATTGTTAACTAGAATATGACCTTGCCTAAGGATCTACAGAAACCTCACAGATTAAAGGCTGCTTTTCCCAGTGGTTGTTTCTCTTATCTCCCTATGTCATAATAACGGTTTTTAATTTTTTTTTATGTTCTTATAAATTAAATAAAAAAGCTTAGGGTTAATTAAAAATAAACCAAATAAAAATTCTGTACATTTTTGAACGACTACACGATGTACCTTATATCGTTATGAAAAATTCTTTTTAGTGGTAGTGTTTAGTATGCTTCCATTTATTCACTGTATTTTAAACAATAGTATTGTTCTAGGAGCGAGACATTGAATAAAGTTGATTGAATTTAAACTCCTGTTTGATGGAATAGTATTTTTCTTTCTCCCAATCTTGATGGGTTTTCTGGTAGGAGTAGAAAGTAAAGGATCAAATTATGACTTATGCACTTTAAAAGTGCCTACGTTTCGGTCAATAGTGCGACCTTTTTTGAGGCTGCAATGAGTCAAAACTTAAAAAATTAAGATAAGAAAAATACACTTAGTACTTAACACCTAAGCTAACATTTTAACGTGTAAGAAATATAACAAAATTTTAGTTAATCTATTCTAATAAAATATAACGTAATTGACTTACTTAGTAGACTTATTAGTTTGAAAACACAAACAATTTTGTATTGACTAGATCTTAAGAGTCTGTTTACTTCCTAGTATTTCATCATTTTAGAAAGTACAACCCTGGATGGTTTTTGTCTCTTTCTCTTTTAGTGTCATTTATTAAAAAGGGCGTGGTTACATTTTCTCCAAAATACCTTTTAAGAATGGTTGTAGACTATTAGAATATAGTATAGAATATTCAGTAAAATCGTTGAAACTTACTATAGTTTGGTTCATTTTAAAGTAGACATTATGATCTACTACCTTCTTGTAACAAAATTTTGATTTAGCTTTATTTTTTTTGGAAAAATGATTTTGAAATTGATTATCACTAAACTTTATTGTTAACCATTGTACATAAAAAATTACAGAATATCAAAATTACAATACGCGACACATTAGTGTTCGGATAGATTTAATTACATGTTAGTTTTATAATAGATTAACAAAATTAATATAAATTATTGTAGATGCTGCTTACATTTCATGTATCATTCTTGAAATTTACGTTGTTTTTGTAAATGTTGATGTAAATCATCTCAGCGATTAAACGTTTTTTGAAATTTGGTTCCATGTCTAATATGACTGGAGAATTAAGATTAAATATGTGCCCTTCTTTATGCAATATAACGATAAACCTGTGTCTTCACTTTTATTGTTACAATTATTTTTATGGTTATTAATCCTATTTTTTAATTTTTTGTTTTGTCTGCACAACATATACTTTAGCAGTCTAATTTATAAGTTAGACCTGATTTTTTCTTAAATTAAAGTTTTGTTCTTTAGTTTCGGGTATATGGAATTGTAAATTGTGTTCATATTATATAAGACTTTAGTTAATAAATCTTTTTTAAGAGTTTAATTAATCTACTCGATAATCTAGGTAACATTAATGAGTTGGACATATTTTATTTTCAAACTAATTTTGTCTCCGATTATACTACAAATTGGTATATACACTAATATAAATGTGTAGAATTCAAAAAATACAATCGGCTGCCATCGATATATTACTGTGAAACCATGACCACTATTAAGATATATGTGATATTTTATTAGAATTCAATAACTAAAATTGTGTTATATTTCTTACACGTTAAAATGTTAAGTACTAACATGGGTATTTTTCTTATGTTAATTTTTATGTTTTGACTCATTAAAGTCTTGAAAAAGATGAGACTACTTGACAGAAACGTCGGCAATTTTAAGTACCATTGAGAAAACAATATTTGGGACACGAATGTTAAATGAGCATAACTACGTTAAATAAGTATTTTTTCACTCTATTCTTTGTTTAATCTAAATAATTCACGAAGGTCAGGTTACTAATGTTGAGTTAAAATACTTATTTAACGTAGTTAAAGTTATGCTCATTTTACATTCAACAGTGTCCCAAATTTTGTTTACTTCCTACTCCTACCAGAAGGCCCCACAAGATTGGTAGAAAGAAAAATACTATTGAATAAAGTTTTCATGCAATATTAAAAACAACTTTAAACAAAGTGAGCTTTAGACATTATACAGTGTAAATTTAGGGGGTATTTTTGTTTGCCAATAGGGTTGATGTTAGCTTTATAATATTGTGATCGTATTTATTATTTTTAATATTCAATAAATTGTTATAGTTGATCGTAATAAAAATATAAATCAAATAATAATATAAAATAACATTTAAAAACTCTTTTCAGTGTCTAAACTTTCGTGTACTCAACTATTATAACTGGATAAAATTAATTAGTAGTAGTATATTACAGCATCGACTAATAAAAACAGTGATATCTTGATATAATCCCAGACTACAGAAGAATTAAAGAATAATTAGTGTGTATGTTCTTGACAGCTTACTGCAATCACCGCATGTGTGTAAAATAGTTAAACGATTTACCCCCGTTTAACCATTTTGAAATTTCATTAAGTCGGAAGAAGGTACAAAAAGACTAGCATTTTGATTATCTTAATGCGAAGCACTACAAACTTTGACTTTATGTTCGGCAATAAAAATTTCAATCTTACCGGTTTCAAGAGTTTTATCCATTATCAAAATTAAATATTACTTAAGTTGTTACTTTAGGGCACTGTAGAGACAATTGTAGAACAAATTTATTTTTTAATGTCTTAATTAGAAGATAAGTGCAACTTTAAAACGTAATTTCAATCTTAAATTTAGCACAACACAATTTGAAATAATGATTTTTGAAACATTTATTATTTTTTAAGTTAAAATTTCTACTGCATTCTTAACAATGAAACTCACTTAAGGGTGTTATATTTAACAAAAAAAAATTTAGAGTATGCTGATCATAAGTAAAAGTTAATAATGGTACTTTAAAATTTAATAAAAATAAGCATAAAATAGAAGTTCTGCATTTTATGAATAGATATTAAGAGGATCCCTTGGGCGCGTGTTATTTAGAATACAAATTGCCCGTTTTTGTTTTCTGAATAAATAGTAGTAATTCTCTTGAGATATATTTTCCCTGAAAAGACAATTCTGATGGCTTAACAAACGGTGAAATCATTCAAGTGCTAATGCTTGCAAAATCATCGATTTTTGACATTTATTTTGCTTGCACATTTTGCAACTTTATACATTTGATGAACAACAAGCATGAAAAGCATTAAATATGCTACGCATTTTTTAAATGGCGAATTTGCATTTATAAAAATCGGTCTTAAATGTTGCTTTGTTAGTATCCACAAAATTATTAAAATTATTTAACAATAATTAAAATTAATATTATTTTATTGGTACAGTCTTTTACGCCTTGAGAGATTCTACTGTAGAAGCTTAGCTAAAAAAGAAAAACGTCATAATACGTATCTAAACAATGATTTCAAAATTAACTAATGTGTTAGATTGCTTGCAGAATCACAAGATACGAATACTGTACGATACAATGTTAATTTTATTTAATAATTCGCGTAAATTGATTCCAGAACTTCTGAAATTGTATTGACGCAACCACGGTGATATTACAATAATTACATAGCAGTAGTTAAAGTAAAACACAAGCAGTTTGACATACGTAATTGAGTTTACATTATTCAATGATTATAACTAAGGTTTAGTATTGTTCAATCAAAACTAATACAAAGTTAGAAATATATAATTTAACGGTTCTTCATCGTTTATCCATTTTACATTTTTGTTGTATATTTTTTCACCTATACCTTTTTACCGTTATTTGTTTCAGATTGTTCTTTCTAAGAAAAAATTTAATAGAAGATTTATTTCTATGCGTTGTTTAGTAAAATCCTTTAAGTATGGAACATAATACGGTTCGCTATTGGGTACTATATATCTGCATTAAAAAATACCTATAAATGTGCTGATGCAATATTAAATAATTAAACAATATAATAATGGAAGAGTTATACATATTGAATACATAATAAATACATACATTTACATAATATGTACCTATTTTCTAATTGCTCGTTATACCTATTACAATAATTAATTACATACATATACATACCATTAAATTACATTTTTGTGAAATATTTTTGTATTGAGGTTTGTTTTACATTTTTAAGTTGTTTCTATAACAGAATATTCACATTTTGATAAAATTTGAAGTACTTCTACCGCTAGCTCACTCTTATCATAGAAAGATAGAAAACTTTGCACACCTCTTAGTTTTTCACACACTTCACCCATATCTTTAATGTTTGACGTAAAAACTTCGGATTTTTCTGCACCACTTTCATTGTTCGAATCACAGCCTTCACTATAGTTAAATTCACTGATTATATCTTGAATACTTAATTTGGGCATTTGGTAAAAATCACAATCAATAGATGCATAATTTTTAAGGCTTACATGTTGATTACCTTCTCGTAATACAGGAAAAAGCTGAGCTAGTGAAATTTCCTCTTCTTCATCGAAATCTTCTTGCAAGACCTTTTCCGAGAATCCTGCTTTCGCAAAACATTTAGCAATTGTAATAGACGGAACGTTTCTTCAGGCTACTGATATCCAAACTAAAGCGGTGGTTAAATTGATAATTTTGTCCGCATCTTTAAAAGGACGTTCTGTATTTGTGAATGTTGGCAGCCTTTTGATTAAAAACTTCTTGTAGGCCATCATAAAGTTTTGGATAATTCCTAGATACAGTGGCTGGCAATGGCATGTGGTGTTTGGGGGTAGAAAAACAATGTTCACATTTTCAAGAGTCATTTTGGGATGAGACGTGGCATTATCCAGAAATAATAAGACCTTTCTATTTTTTTTTTCATTTTTCCATTAAATTTTTGTAGCCAGGAAGTCATAATCTCGACAGTCATCCAAGCTTTTTTATTTTAGATACCCATTCTAAGGGCAATTTGTTGATATGAGAGCCTTTAAAGATCTTGGGTGTTTACTTTTTCTAATGATTAACGAATTTTCCTTATCACCTTCCATATTTGTACAAAATAAAATTGTCCATCTTTGTTTTGCAGCTATTTTACCACTACATTTATCGTTTTTATAGAGAACGTTTTGTTTGGCATCGCAAGGTAAAAAAGTCCGGTTTTGTCAGCATTTTACACATTTTTGGGTAAATACTCCTTCAATATTACTGACAGCTTTGCTTTTCAAGTTTCAACAGTGTCCAGGTTAATATCAGCTGACTCTCCGCAAATTGTTTTAAAAGTTATGTTATGTCTTTGACAAAATTTCTCAAGCCACCCATTCGAAGTTTTAAAATTAATTATTTTTTAATTTTTTTTTAAATTTAATATTTTTTTTTTTTTTTTTTTTTTTAATAAAAAAAAAATTTTATTTATAAATTTAAAAAAAAATTAAAAAATATTTAATTAATTTTTTAACGGTCAGTTTTTAAATTTTCCGCACTTCCCCACTTTTTTTTTTTTTTATAAAAAAACTAAAAAAAAAAATTTTATCCTAACTTCTCAAACCCAACCAAAAAAAAACTCTTTTTTTTTTAAACCTTCTCTTCTAGGAAATTTTCTCTTCTGCTCTGTATTGGAATTTTCTTTAAATAGCTTTTTTTAAATCACATTTGTTTTAAAATATCGTTAACTTGTGTTCTTCCAACACTAGTGCTCGTATTGAACTTTTCACTATCCACAATTATATCAATTTTCTTTTAAAGAGACAAACGTTTTCTTTTTTTAGACATGACAGTATTTTTTCTGTAGGTCTATATGTA
>JALBCR010002080.1:0-32500 GCA_030710515.1 Abscondita cerata
AAAAATGTTTGGGCATTAATAAATACGCAGAAAAAAATTTGTTGGCTTAGTAAAATCTACTAGTTCAGGAAAATTGTCTTGAAAAAAAAACCGAAATTCAGAAATAATTGAAATCGGAATAGCCACATAGACTTTACGGAGTTTTTGGAATTGCGACCCTCCCTCGAAACTCCCCCATAATCGGCTATGACTCGCGATGCCATGTTTGTATAAGGTTTTCTAGAAATGATTGTCTGAACAAGTGGGCAACTAAAAACAAAATTAACGATTAAGACGAACAACACACAATAACAACCAAGAAATAACAGAACGATGAAATCACTGACAAATAATGACGATAGCATAAATTAATTCACTAACAATTTAAGCGGCAAATTTGCATTTTTTAAATTTTCTAACGCTCACCTGATGATCAAACATTTATAGAAGTTCTGTATAAGCGATCCAAAGTGATTGTATTGCGTGGAATTTTGCGCGCTATAATTTTAGTTCTCTCGACCAAACTCAATAAATTGATATATAAGCTCAAAAATGGGTTTTTCAAAAACAAACGCATTCGCTTGAGTTGGTGAAATACACAATTTTTTTAAGGACAAATTTTGGTCCTATCCCGTGAATTGCTAAGATCGATACTTTTTGAGATAGGGGGCATTTTGCAGCTATTTTACACGTGTAGAAGCATCCGAATGCAACGTTAACGTAGGTGCTCAAATTGTGGTTCTTTTACGGCAACAGTTTTGGTTCTCTCAAATGATCAAAAAAACGCTCAAAAATGCTTATATGAAATATAAACTTAAAAAAAATGAAATTTTGAACATGGTTGTGCTTGTCACAAAACAGTAACCGGACAAGAAAAACCTAAAAAATACCAATAACACCAAAAAGGGCTAATTAATTTTTGAAACGCAGTATGCATTATTTGCCTTATTTATTTATTTATTTATTTATGGGAGGTCTAGGTCGAACCCAGATTTATATCCAGCAAGGACCTTCCTATATTTTCTTTTGCGCGATTCCCACTTAAATGACCTTTCCCTTGACTATTAGTCTACGAAAGTTTTAAAAAGCAAACGACGCGTTACTGCTTGGTTGTTCAGAAACAACATTCACTTACGGTGACGGTGAAAAATTTCAATTAAACAAATTATCTAAATAAGGAAATCTTGTAATTCACAATTTTCATTTTTACAATCATACAACAAAATCATTCGACCTAGACGACATGTGTTTTCATTGTCGTTAATAATAAGTGGAAGAACAATATTGACCGTTTGTAGCACAGAATAGAAAACAATCAGAAGAAGATTTCCCGTTTAATTTTTAGTTAAAAACTTTTTAAATTAAAGTGAGTATTATTTCTTTGGTGCGGTTTTTTAAAAAAATATTTTTTTTAGGATCTTCCATAGGTGGAGATAGAAAAAGACTCTGCCTTTTTATAAAGTTATAGCCGACGTTTTGCCGCTATCGTTTCTAACATACAGAAAAACTTTCTTTTAAAGACTTCTTTTAGGCAGAAAACGACCTAAAAAAAAGTGTTTTGCTTTGAAAAAGCCCTCATAAGATAGGGAGGAAACGTCGGCTATAATTTTATAGAAGGCAGTGTCTTTTTTACCACCATTTTTGGAAGATCTTGAAAAGGAATGATTCTTTATAAAACTATTATATCAATTAAGTTATTGTGCGTTAAATGATATTACAAAATTAGACTAATTTAATAACAAAAAAGCAAAAGGGTAGAACGGTTTATTCAGTAAGAAATTTTATACAAAAAGGTCAAATAAAAGACGTAGAAATATTTACCTTGTAACTGTGTTTCGTATGCTACTCATTTCAGTTACCTACGTAACCCCCATTTTGAATTCAGTTGTGAAAAAAAAAATTATTAATAATGTACTAATGTAAACCTACCTACTTTTGGCACACCCTGTATAACTGAAATATTTTAGGTAGAACAAAAATAATCGATTATGGCCCTGTACCAAATTTCAATTTCTGACTTTTAATGTGCGCTCTACGAAGATGAGCTTGTATATATTTAGACTACTAGGATTGAGATTGCTCTGTATTTCGGAAACTACCAACTATTGGACTAAGGTAATTTGAAGTTTAATTGGCATATTTTAGACCCAGAAATCTACAGTAGCTCTATGTACAGTGAATATTAGGAGACCCTGTATATTAATTAGATTTTACTTCGATTTATAGTTCATAATTTTTTAAAATATTTAAGTACTTCGTTATACAATTTTGTATTCCAGTTTATTTGACGGTGCAAAAATATACAGGGTGTTCAATTTAAAAAAATCTACTTTGTTATACTAGGTTTTTTTGAATCGACCTGTATATATAAAAATATTTTTAAAATGTGCAACTTTTAGTCTATTTAGGAAGCCTGCTTACACTTCTTTGGACAAGTAGTCTGAAATCCTACAATTGAACAATTACACACTCTATATAACCGCTACTAGAAATATTTATTTATATGTTCGTAAATTTTCAGAAGTTCATATTCAGCTTCAAAAAAAATATTTGCATTTTATTAGAATAAGACGCGTTTTTGCACCTGTTCATAAAAATAATAAACTATTTAAATTTGACAATGAATATTTGTAAAACAAAATAATCATTCAAAAATATAGACTTTAAAGTATGTTCGGTTGAAAACATATCAAATATTATTGAAATTATACGTATTTTAGCTTAAAAATTTTACGTTTCAACGACTTATTAAAAATTCTAAATTGAAAGGTTGATATTTTTCCCCCGTTGTAAAATTCGGTTTGGTGTTAATAAGATGGAAAAGTAAGTATTAGAAAAAAGTTTGAAAAAGAAATAGTCATTTTATTAATTATTAAAATTATTAAATGAGTCAAAATTTGCAGAAATAATATAAACCTACAAAACTTAATTTTAGTTCAGAAAATACATCAAATCTTTATAAAAATGTTATTCACTAAAAATTTTAGATTTCTATAATAAATAGTGTTGATTTAGTAACCATCAGTACTATATTTCTATCTGATATTATTAATCAAAGAGTGAATGATTGAGATATTTAAGGTATTGGGCATGCGCAGTATACCAAAAATACTTTTTGAAAATCGGTTGTGTTTTTGTTACAAATTGAGATATTAAAAATTTTTTTAACAGAAGTGTAGGTAAGGTAAACTATAACTTTTGCTTCAAACTTTTTTTCATATTTTTTATTTAAAGAAGTTTAAATTTAAACAATTAACAATTGTAAAAATTTGCAATATTTTTAATTACAGGTCATATGAAAGTTTTTAATCTGATAGAATACGTATTTAACTACCTAATTTTAGAATTTCATAGATTCCTTATTTTTTTTCGACCCAAATGTGTACATTGAATGGGCTAGTAATTTTAAATTTGCAAAATAAAATGTTAAATAGTTCTAAAAGAAAACAAAAAAACTAAATAAAATAATAATAAAAGTTTCATAAAGAATAGTCCTAAATAAATAGTTTCACGAGCAAGTTTTATTTTTTAAGTTTTAATCATCAAAACTGCATTAAATATTAATGGTGTATTCAAATGTTCAATAATTTAATTTAAATAACAAAATTAAGGTCAACCTCGGTATAATCGGATGTTTTACTTTTCTCTAAACATTTATATTTATTTATACAGCATTATTAAAAATGTGTACATATTCTCTATATTAGAGATTGTTTACGCTTATCATGGCCTACTATGTATAGTTCAATAAGGTGAACTGAAAAATTTTCAGTTTAAATTTCTACTCTATAACATAATCTTAACCTGTCAGATCGAGAAAGTTTCTAAACATGACACATGCAACTTTCGTTATCGATCAAGTAGATAATTTCGGTAGTATGCTTTAAACCCAATTAAAAATTGTACCTCACAGCAAATCCAGAAGGGGATAACTGAAAAACAACGCTTGTTTGATTAATACATAATTTTGCTAAAAATCAAACACATTTGTTGTAAAATTTCGCTAACATTAATCCTACTGGGAATAATAACTTTTAAGATGAAATCAATGTTTTCTTAAATTTAAATTTTGAATTTTATATTTAAAATTAAAATGTTTTTGATTTTCTTTATACAAATTTACAATTAGAAAACTTAAACGATTTCATAAATCTGACCGGACAAACAACCGAAACTTTTTAAAAAGTTTCACAAACTTTTTGAATTTGCACTTTTTAATTGAACACGCTTGAGTATGTTTTTGAAATGGAACGCGGCTAGAATTTGTTGCACTGTGTTAATTTTATTTGTTCAAAACCTCTTTAGATCGCGTTAAATAAAATAAAAAAAAGCAATCGATTAAACTCAATATAATGGTACCTGTATATCCCAACGGACACGGATTGGGTGGAGTACAATAAGCTGGTAGAGTGGCATCTGTTTTAATTTCCTGTTTATTTCTCAATGTGCCTTCCGGTTTTAATCGTTGTATTCCTTCACCAGCTCCACCCGAAACGAACTGACTACCCCAGAGGTTATTCTGTTGTAGAAACTCTTGATCACGTAAACTTGGATGTAAATTATTTTCACCCAAACCGTCGTAATCTACAGGGAAAAACTGCTCCTCTTCCATATCTTTACCAATCGACCTCGAACCCATGGCCATTCGATTATCCGGAAAGTCTAGATATACATCTGAAAAATCTTTACCCATCCTGTTCATAACCTCTTGTAAAAAGATGTCAGTTAACAACGATTCCTGAAAAAATACCGATTGTAATTTACGCTTTAAGAGATAAAACTTAAATTTTTTTTTGGAAATTAAATTAAATCATAATAGAGAGATGGATAATACATTTTTCTACCATTAAAAATTCTACACAAAATTATGAAGTAATTTCAGGAATTTTTTGTAAGTTGAAACGTTTTTCGTAAACAAAACAGGAGGTAATGAAAGTCTGAAAAGTTATGTAAGGTTGAAATATAGAGACATTTGAATGTGTAATGTTAAGGAATTTTGTAACAAACTTGTTGATGTCGAAAAGTACAAAATTGAATTGGGATTTCATTTTTTATGGAAACATGTTTTTTATCGTAGTTTTGTTTTCTAAATTAAGTATGTGTAATTGATTTAATCAATTGTTGTATGTGTAAAATTAAAATGTTTTTTGTCATTAAAAATATTTGTAAATAGATACACAGTATATTATAATTAATTATGAAACAATTGGCGAAAGGTATGATTTTTGTGACACTGACTTGAATAAAATACGCCTTTCCTACCAAACCTTTCTTTCTTTGGACCGCTTTTTCTCGGATAGATTTTAGTGACAATCTCTTTCTTTCATTTGATTCTGTGTGTTTGATAATCGGTTACTGTAACTAAATCCATTTTCAGTGGTGCCACGTCTTTCGTCTTATTGTTTTTGATAAGTATTTTCGTATTTCTCAAAAATCATCTGGAGAATTGTCTGTAATCTATGATTTTTGAGTATTTGTTGGGGTCATTATAAGAACTTAGGATAGATAAAACTACCACATTTATAACGCGTGAAATCTTGCTTGTATGAGACATAAAGAAGTGGATGGTTATTGTTTCAGCAAATAACATACTTAGAGATATTTTTGTCTGGTTTTGCTTATTTTACACATTTCCCAGATTTTTTTTTATTTTGGTCAGAACGCCTACGATCTTCCCAGAAACAGTGCTACTGAATGAATTAGGTGTCAATTTCTTTATGAAGCATTACAACACATTAGAGATTGACCAAAATATTAATTTTGACTCCAACAAATTTCTCCTGTTGATGATTTCGTTTCTAGATGAATGGTGCGGATTAATGATGAATCAACTAAAACTCACACAGGAAATATGAGCATAATTCAAATATATTCACCAACAGCAGAAAAGGAAGAAAATAAAATGGAGGAATTTTAGTCAGAACTAGACACCGTGTTTAGAAGTTTTAAAAACAACGATATTACAAAAACTTGATAAACTCACAGGACGGTTCGGTCTGGGCGAGAGAAACGATGAAGGAGATAGACTGATAGAGTTCTGTCAAGACAAAGATCATATGATAGCAAATACATTCTTCAAACTTATATACCTGGAAATCTCCTGAAGATAACCCAGAAGGTATAGTAAGAAATCAAATAGACTATATCCTCATTAACATCACAACAATTACATAGATACAAAACTACTTAAGAACCCTATAATTCAAAATACAGTAAAACAAGAAGTAAATAAATGTATGAGAAGCATTAATATACAAAACGAAACTGAAGTGGAGGAAAAGTGAAAAAAAATACAAATAAGGTTAGAAAAAATAACTAAAAGAACACCTACTAATTGAAACAACTATAAAGGAGCCCTGGATAACAACAGAAATTCTGGATCTTATAGAAAAGAGGAGAAAAAACTAAGATAAAGTGAACAAATATAAGACACTATATAAAACAATACAAAAGAAAATTAAAGAGGCTAAAGAAATTTATTTAACAGCCCAATGTGATGAGATTAAATTGCTAAAGAAAAAGCCTGATGAATTTCACATACACAAAAAGATAAAGGAAATGGCTGGATACAATAAAAGCAAAAGTGTTGGTAATATAATCAAAGACACAGAGGGTTGTATAATAACCGACGCAGAATACAAACTAAAAAGATGAAAAACATAGGTACCTCAAAAACCGCCCTTAGAAGAGAACAATCTACATCTAAAAATATTAAAATCAGAGATAGAATATGCTTTGGAAAATTTGAAACCAGGTAAAGTGGTTGGCCCTGATGCAATACCTATAGAGCTTATTAAACTCTTTGATGGTAATGGTTGTCGTCTCCCTTTGTGCTTTTTCCAAAGAAACCAAATTCAAGAATATAGGACAATTGCGTTAATGAACCACACTTTAAAGCTGTTCCTAAAGATTATACATAAAATGATATATAAGGACTGAGGGCGATAAAACATTAACATTGAAAAACTTACATAACTTTTAAACCGCTAAATAAATTTTCAAAAAAAAATTAGTTTTGGATAGGTTATTTATTATATAAAAATTAAGAAAAAACAAAAAATCAATCAAACTTATCGTCATAAAAAATTTTGAGCTTGTCGGGAATGGTCTCCATCATGGCTTTTATGGTGGTGCTCGACACTTTCTTGGTCGCTACGGTCCAAATTTTTCTAAAACTTTCAATCGATTTTGTAGCCTTTTTTGTCTGCTTCAAGCTTCTTTTCACCAAAGCCCAGTACCGCTCGATTGGGCGAAGCTCAGGGCAATTTAGTGGGTTAGCCTCCTGGGTACAAAATCGACATGATTCTCTTCGTACCATTTTTTTGTCTGCTTACTGTAATGGCACGAAGCTAAATCCGGCCAAAAAATGTGGATACCTTATGTTTACTCAGAAAAGGCCGCAATCTTTTTGGAGACACTCCTTCGTGTAAATATCGGAGTTAATTGTTCCATTTGTTATGAAAGATTGGCTTCTTTCACCGCAGCTACAAATGGCCTGCCAAACGAGATATTTTTTTGAAAACTTGGATTTTATTTTAGTTCTAAACTTCTTAGGAACATTTCCTCGTCCACAGGAAACATAAAACTCCTGACCAGGTAGTTGAGAAAAATCGGCGAGGACGTAAGTTTCATCGTCCATCACGCAACATTGACGTTTTTGGAAAAAAATTTGCTCTCAACTTTCTGGCTCGTTTCTTGGCTTCAATGTTTTTCTCCGCATTACGATCTGGAGTTGTTTGAACTTAGTAGGATTTAAATCCACTCATTTTTTTTTGTTTTTCGAATTGTCTTTTCGACAAGTCGACTTTGCAGCTAATTTACGGTTCGATATCAGCGGATTCTTAACCATCGCAGATATTGCCTTTGCACCTTTTTGGTGAATGAAAACTCTCTAGTCGTCCACTTCCTGGTTTCCGTGTTATGGTAAAGTCTTCCTTGTACCGTTTAATGACTTTTGCTGCCACTTGCCTGCAAACTTTTGCCTCCTTTGCAATGCGAACGACTGACCATTGTGGATTCTCAACAAATTTTTTAATGATTAATCTATGTACTTCCACTACTTTTGCCATTGTGAACACAATTTGACTCAAATAAAAATAAAATTTGACGACCGATTCTGACAACTATTTCAAAGCCTACTATATCAAAATTTTGTAAAAAAATTATATGGTATAAAAGTTATGCAAGTTTTTCAATGTTAATGTTTTTTCGCTCTCAGTCCTTATAAAAAACTCTAAGAAGATATTAGCAATACACAGTTAGGATTGGTACAAGAGATGCCCTTTTTGTGATTAACGTTCTCATGCAACGATGCCAGGATATGATTGAAGATGTGTTTGCATGCTACATAGACTTTGAAAAGGTTTGCGATAAAGTGAAACATCATAAACTACACCAATTACTAATAAACAAAAACTAATTTAGAAGACGTAAGAATAATTCACAATCTATATTGGAGACAAAAAGCTAAAGCAAAAGTTAAAAACCAACTATCAGAAGACAAGGACGTATTCTGTCACCACTCTTGTTTAACCTTTATAGTGAAGCCAATTTTGGAGAAGCTGTGAAAGAAGAAACAATAGGAATCGTTAGAAACGCAGAAGTTGTTAACAATATGAGATATGCTGACGACACCATCTGTAACTAACAGTTTTAGTGACGTGCAAAACCTTCTGAAAAATTAAATGATTGATGTAATGAATATGGACTGAAAATATATTTTAGTAAAACCAAACTAATGATAAATACCAAGTCCCCACAAAATCAGAAACAAAGAGATATAAACTTGACAATAGCAAACACCGTCATAGAAAAGGTTCAATTCTATAAATATTTAGGAACCTGGAAAAACAATCGGGTGATCAAACAAGAGAGATAAAAACGAGGATAGAAATAGCCAGATCAACGGTTTTGAAAATGAAAAAGATGTTCACTAACCGAGATATTAATTGTTCGAGTGTTAAAATATGTTAAACCAGTGATAAGTCTTTAAAGTTTTCGTTTAAAACTAATATCGCAATCGCAATTCTCATACATAAACTGTCACCTATATGTTATCTGGTTTTATTTACAACGCTACGGATTGTATCTAGAAGTCTCAGATCAGAACTGGAAGACCTTGTAAATGCTGATACTAACAAATTGACGGATGAATTAAATTCCTTAAAAAAAATTGAGTACTTGAAATCTCAGTTATCTAAAGTGCGAAATGAACTCAAAGATCTTCAAACAGTAAATAAATTCACCGAATGGTCTCTTGGACATATGCAAACCAATGAAGGCAAAGGCGTTTCCTCCGTTTCTCCTTCTGTCGTCCGTCCGTCTATCACCTCTCGTATTTCAACGAAACGTGAACGTATTCTCATCCTTGGTGACAGCCAAGCACGACACATGGCATCATTGCTATATTGTAGTTTACCGAGCCATTATTCCATCACAAGCTTGATAAAGCCAAGCGCCACCACTGATTGGGTCGTAAATGAATTTGAATACCTTACCGCGGACTTCAACAAATCTGACTATGTTATGGTTTTTCCTGGCACCAATGACAATTCTAATTGAAATAGTTTTTTTCCAAGGTTAAAACTGTATTACATAATACCGTAAATGCCGCAAAAAATACCAACCTGATTTTATGTACAATCCCTTCACGTTTCGATATTCCTCACCACAATAGTTCAAATCATAATAATATCAATCTCTTTAATAATTTTCTCATCGGTCTTGCATCACAATATGCACATGTGTCTCTCATTAACTTTAACTCGTTCGTTTCTAGATCCCATTTTACACACAGCAGGTAATTTCTCAATTTCAAAGGGAAAACCTATATTGCCGTGGTGCTTTCTAGATTAATCAAGTAATTTAAACCAAATAAAATTTTTTTAGTACCGCTGCACAGCCGTTTCCCTACAAAAACCATTGATCAGACACCCATATTTCCAATACTTTCTCCTCAACGACGTCTTTTGACATATCCACCTCCTTTAATGGGTATAAAAGTTCTACCTCTACCCTCTTTTTCCCCCAGATAACTTCTCTACTTACAAATTTCCACTTCTCCTGCTTGTCTCCTGTATCGACGTCATTCTTAAACAACAGGCGACAACTAGCAAATCGTCCCAGAATCCGTATTATCCTTCTTTTACAATGAGAATCAAAGTACCAACCATGCATAAATGTTTTAAAATGTATAATAAATACTTCGATTTCAAAAAGCAGATTACACTTCTATCAACCTATATCTCAATACTATTGACTGGGATACTTGTTTTCGTAGTTTAAAAGTGGAACAACAGCTGGATCTAATGTATCGGCATATTACTACAGCCATTAATCTTTTTACACCAATTATTAAATATAAATCTAAGTCGTCTTCATATCCCTCTTGGTTCTAATGGAAAACGATAAAAACTATAATATCAAAAAATAAAGTTTTTAATAAATTTAAAACTACAAAAATGTAAGTCATTACCCTAAATATAGCAAATTAAAATCTCTATCTGAATTTCTAATTCATCAGTCCAGGGAGCGTTTTTATGCTAACGCTAATAAAAATCTAAAGGTTTATCCTAAGTATTTCTGGAAATTTGTTAACAATGGTAAAAATCGTTTGGTATTCCTGAGATAGTCAACTTGGATGGTCACCAAGAACTGAAAGGAAGAGAAGCTGCCCAAGCTTTTGCAGACTATTTTGAGTCTACTTACCTCTCATAGTACTTCTGGGAACCTCTCAGCTCAACAACCTAAATCTAATTTATTGCTTCAAACGGTTGAAATCAATTACACTTCAAAGCTACAAAAACTAAAACTTATTTGGACTTCTGGTCCTGATGGTTTTTCCCAAGGATTTCTAAAATATACTGCTTCCTCCCTTCCACTTCTACTTTATTTAATTCTAAATTCATCAATTTCATCCGGTATTTTTCCGTCGAGATCAAAAGTTAGTAGGATCAAATCTATTCTGAAAAGTGGGGATGCTTCAGTTATTTCAAACTATCGACCGATATCTGTTTTTTGTCATTTTTCTAAAATTTTTGAATCATTGATTCATCAATTTCATCCGGTATTTTTCCGTCGAGATCAAAAGTTAGTAGGATCAAATCTATTCTGAAAGTGGGATGCTTCAGTTATTTTAAACTATAGTACATAAAATGTAAGAAGTCCGTTTTCAGATTAGCGCATATATTCTGCTAATACGTACGAATATACTTTGGTCTTTGTTACACGTATTGTATAAAGAAGACAACAGATATATAGAATGTTTGTTAGCGCTGCGGCGGTGAACTAACACACATCCTACGTTGAAATGGATTTTCCATTTAAGTACCTGTATTAGAAGAAGACGGCATTATAAAGCGGCACGTTGCACCTACTTACAAATATCGACCGCAAGTTATGATGATCCAGTGGTACTACAAATTTTATTTTTATTTTTCTCAAATCGTACCACATAAATGTTATGCAGCTAAGTAACCTGTATATCTATTTTTTAAACAAACGAATTAAAGAAAGAATCATTTATTTAAAATATGAATAAAGCTATTGTTACAGCAAACATTAAAATAATTATAATGATATAAACATTAAACTTACTGAAGTATCCTACGTACACAATTAACAATAGATTAGGTACCTATTAGATATGTTATTCCAGTATAACTTTCTCTATTAGTTAATTACGTGTATTTAGTAGGTAATTATAAATAATATAAATCTAACAAGGGAGAAATTTTGTTTAGTTACTTATAATACGTTTAGATACGTACATCGTACTTCAAAAATTAAAATGCCCGGAAAGTTTTTAAACGAACGTAGTCAAAACTAATTTGTAACGTATACGAATACTTCTGCCGAGAAAGAGATAATTTTGCTATTTTGGAAAATGTTGAAGCAGTGATAAAAAAGAACGTGTAGTGCTTTAAAAGTTTGTGAGAAAACAATAAGGAAAATTATTTTGAGTAAACGAGCGGGTACTCCATTACCAACAAGGATTAAAAGATCCTGTAAAAGCCTAAAACTAGAGACATGTCCGAACCATTAAAATATACAATAAGAGATACTGTTTATGACATGCACGCGAAAAAGGAACATGTCACGTTGCAAAGAGTTAAAAATGTATTGCATGATAAGGGATTATTGGAAGCATCACTACCAACTATACGTAATATTTTACGAAGCATTGGATTTAAACATAAAAAGACTGCAACCGCAGAGCACTTTGCGAAAAAAAGATGTGGAATTCGCAAGAGTACGATTTTTAAAAAATTATATCCACAATATGCAAAAAGAATCGCCTCTACCGGTCGTGTTTCTAGATGAAACCTGGATATTTAATAAAGGGTCAGTGAAAAGGTCTTGGCAGGACGATACTCCAAAGTCTGTGAAGAATACACAGTGTTCTTCAACTGGGAAAAAAGATATATAATTCTGCATGCTGGTAATTCAAGTGGTTTCATTGAAATAAGCAAGTTTAATATTTGCCGCAAAATCAAAGTCATCAGATTATCATGACAATATGGATGCAACAGTTTTCGAAAAGTGGTTAAAGGAGCAGTTACTACCAAAGTTAAGCGAACCATCTATAATCGTGATGGATAATGCACCATATCATTCTCGTCTTGTGGAACGGATGCCGTCTTCTAGCTGGAGAAAATTAGAGATATAAAAGTGGCTACAAACCAAAAATATACCCTTCGCTGACAGTGATTTAAGGATAGATCTTTTGCATCTTGCTAAGCAACATAAAACATTATTTTAGAACATGGTCATTTTATTCTGAGATTACCTCCGTATCACTGTCAATTTAATGCCATTGAAAACATTTGGGGAATTTGCAAATCATATTATGATAAAAACATTGGTAGAGATGGATATTCTGACAATAATGTACTACAAATGTGGAAAGAGTCTTTAAAACAGTGTGACGGTGATATTTGGAAAAAAACAATTTTGCATGCTGAAAAACTTATATCGGATGGATGGTCACGTGAAAAAGTGCTAGATGTATTGGTAGAACCGTTAATAATTTCTGTCGGTGGTAGTGATACAGAAGACAGTTATTCGGATTATGATGACAGTGAAGTTCCTTTTTAAGACTGCACTTAATTAGTGATTAATTTAATTCTAATTAATTGTATAGGTATTTATTGAAATAAGTACCTATTATTTTTATGTTTACTGTAGCAATGATAAACCAAATTTCTCCCCTTGTTAGATTATATTATTTATAATTACTTACTAAATACACGTAATTAACTAATAGAGAAAGTTATACTGGAATAACATATCTAATAGGTACCTAATCTATTGTTAATTGTGTACGTAGGATACTTCAGTAAGTTTAATGTTTATATCATTATAATTATTTTAATGTTTGCTGTAACAATAGCTTTATTCATATTTTAAATAAATGATTCTTTCTTTAATTCGTTTGTTTAAAAAATAGATATACAGGTTACTTACCTGCATAACATTTATGTGGTACGATTTGAGAAAAATAAAAATAAAATTTGTAGTACCACTGGATCATCATAACTTGCGGTCGATATTTGTAAGTAGGTGCAACGTGCCGCTTTATAATGCCGTCTTCTTCTAATACAGGTACTTAAATGGAAAAATCCATTTCAACGTAGGATGTATGTGTTAGTTCACCGCCCGCAGCGCTAACAAGCATTCTATATATCTTTTGTCTTCTTTATACAATACGTGTAACAAAGACCAAAGTATATTCGTACGTATTAGCAAGAATATATGCGCTAATCTGAAAACGGACTTCTTACATTTTATGTACTATATCGACCGATATCTGTTTTTTGTCATTTTTCTAAAATTTTTGAATCATTGATTTTGAGCAAATTGAAGCCTAAAATGGATTCATTAATAATTTATAACCAACATGGTTTTTATAGTGGACGAAGTACAGAAACTAATCTTGCAGTTTATATAAATTACATAACAAACGTTTTAGAGGCTGGCTGTCAAGTAGACGCTATTTATACTGATTTCAAGAAAGCATTTGACAGAGTTTTACGTGATATTTTGCTTGAAAAACTTTCCGCTTACGGTATTTCTGGCCCACTTCGGCTTTTGTTCAAGTCATTACTTATAGGTCGATTTCAATATGTTGAACTATTTCCTGCTCATAGGTCTACTCTTATACCAGTTCCATCAGATGTTCCTCAGGGTTCTCATTTAGGCCCATTTCTATTTTTAATTTTTATTAATGACATATGTGCAACTGTAAATAGTCCAAGCTTATTATTTGCAGACGATTTAAAATTTTAGATCAATTACAAGCAGTCGTGATTGTGACATTTTACAGTCTGATTTGGATAGCATCCTTAAATGGTGCCTTATTAACTCCATGGAGATTAATCTACACAAATGCTACATTATTCGTTTCAATAAAATGAAATCATCATTTATATATCCTTACAAAATTGGTTCGAAATTACTCGACAACAAACATACGGTCAAAGATTTAGGTATTTTAATCGACAACTCCCTATCCTTTAGCCCCCATATTGACAATGTCGTTACCAAACCACTTATACTTCTTGGTTATATTCGCCGTTAGTGTGCAGGGATATGCGATTCTGCTGCATTAATAGCACTATACTCTGCTCTTGTCAGAAGTCATCTAGAATATTGCACAGTAATTTGGCGTCCTTATCTAAAAATTCATATTAGTATACTAGAGGCTGTTCAGCGGAAATTTATTAGGTTTCTTAACTTTCGACAAAATTTCTATCTAAGTTATGATGAATCCTTAACTAAAATCAATTTGTGATTTAAAATTTGTTATTAATATTTTGCAAGACAAAATAAAATGCCCAAACTTGTTGTCACATTTATGCTTCTCAGTTCCCAGTTATAATGTCAGAAACCACAACATGTTTCACTCTAAATTTCATAGAACACTCTATGGATTACACCAGTCAGTGATGGATAGAATGGCAAGACTCTTAAACCTTGCTGGAATTGATCCATGGGATCCTAAGTTTTCATTTGCTACCCTTATAAAAACATGTCCGCATGTGTTATGTTAAATATATGTTATGTTAAATTTTGTTATTTTTGTATTTTAAAATGTACATATATTTTACTATATATATAGACATATTCACATATACACATATATTTTTATATAAATATTTTAGATTTTTCTTTTGTTATAATATACTCTAGTTAAGTGTGTGAAATTTTAGTATTCAAGTATTTTAATTCTGTATTTGCAATGTTTTTGACTAGGAATTTCTGGCCTGTTATGGCTGCTTTCCATAAATAAAATGAATATGAATAACATTAAATATGAGGATGTTGCGTTGTTAAATATTTTCCGGGCTTTTGTATAGGGTTGAAGCTTGGACCCTCAAGAAAAACCACACAAATAGATTAAAAGCCGCTAACATCAAGATTTTAAACAAAATTTAAAACGAATGTGAAATTATCAACACCATAGAAAATGAAAGTTCAATATCTTGGTCACATAGTGAAAGGCCCCGAACACACCCTTCTACGGCAAATAGTAGAAGGATAGATTAAAGCAAAAATGTTGACAGACGTAGTGCTTCATGGCTTAAAAACTTGAGGGACTGGTTTAACTGCAGTAACACTTAACTATTTCGAGCTGCAGTCAATAAGTTCCGGATTGCTGTAATGATAGCAAACCTCCGATAGGAGAAGCCATACAAGAAAAAGAAACAGTTGAAATATTACCTTCCTCATCTGTGGTTCAACCATGGTCCTCAAGGCTAACTTCTAACTTCTAACTTGGTATGAGACACTGACGCTATAAAAATGCTTATAATTAACCCTTTTAGCATGCAAATGCAATACGTATTTTGCCGCGTTTACTACGAAATAAATTGTAACGCAAACTATTTACTTCTGCAACATTTTTCCTATTGGAATATAACTCACAAGTGAATTCTTGCAAACCTATGAAAAGATCCTCACTCATATTCACATCGACTCCAATTTTTGAAAACAATGAAATTCGTTTCCAAATACCAAATTAAATGGAGTCACTTTTCCTTCACCTGAAAATAGGCTGACAGTATCACATTCAGTATATGCATGTAGGCCTACAAGAGCTGTTGCCATTTTTATTCCCACTACCAAAATCAGTTTGGGTATTTCAATAACTTTTGGTGGCAATCTTATTAAGAAAATTTTTGATGTAAAGTGTGTTGTGGCATTGACACCATTACCTCAGTGTCATCACTAACACACAGAATATTTGTAAACAATTTACTGGCATCTTGTATATGAAGCATTATGCGAGTGTCAGCTTCCTCTTGTTTAGAATTTAGTTCTGAGCCGATTCTACCCCTCCTAAGGTTAGCCTAATACATTCCTTTCCATTAGTTACATACAAAGTTTGAGATGATTGTAAATAAGTCAAATTGCTCTCCTCTTTCCACCTGTCAACTACATATTTGTTAGTTTGTTCTTCGCATCGGAGTTTTCAAGAATTCGACGCCAATTAACCATTTTGTGGCCACTTTTACCTCATGGAAAGTAATTTATCCACTCTCTCCTCGTTGCTTTCTCTTCAATTGTTTTATCGAGTTTGCGCAGTATACGTCAAATAGTACATCAATACGCGCTTAAGTATTGTATTGAAGTAAAAAATTTTTCAGAAAAGAAGTAACCAATTCTTTAAAGGTTACATTTTCCGCGCATAATTTTTGGATAGTGCTCATTCCGTCTACGACACAAGCTGCTAACGATAAATAACACTCGCTCAGTGAAATTTTCTTCTCCAAATACAAGGATGACGTGGCTTTATTCGTTTTTTTTTATTATGCTATCTAAATTACCCAAGGTACAAGGTACTAACTCTAGAGGATAGGAAAACAAATCTTTCATATTCACTTTACGACTCTCTGCAATCAGTACTATCTTTGCAAATAACTGTTGGTCTGACTCTAATTGCATCCCTTTGGCGATTTATTTTTGGCTTCATTTTTTTTATATCAGAAACCTGCAAATTTTCAATTTTTTTATTTGTTTATAGAAGTCAACACCACTTTCTAAACGCTTTCGAAATTTTGTACACGCTTCTTCACTTCTCTCCTTGGCCTTCAAGAGACTCAGCACTGAAACTCCATTCGATAAATTGACAATGTCCATTGCATTCAGTTCAAAAGGACTAGTCTATCCATTAAATTACTTGACCAAACTTTCTACTTTTTTATTATCCTTTCGTGTTCGGGGCAAGAAAAGGTCAAGGTTTTGTAAACTTTCTTCACTAGAAAATGTGACATTTCAACGCCATTATTCGAAATTCCACTGTCAAATAATATCTTGAGACTGCTCTTCATTTAAGACTATAATTACGTATACCTCTTGCAGTCTAGGTATCCTTATTTATGGTTTATTTCTAACCTGATCGACGAATACGCATGTAATAGACATCTGGACTAAAAATCCGCCTTTCAAGAAATATTATATCAAATTACGTAGGTTAGCAATCAGCATGTTGTGAAACGAAAGGAATTGAGTATAATTAAACTTACCTATAGTGAAACACCGAAGAAGCATCTTTTCAAGGCAATACAAATATAAATTCTAGTCACTTTCTCTGTTTGCATAAAGTATACCCAACAAAATTTCCATAATGCCACCAGTAGGTAGATAATGGACCGTTTTCGTAGAAATTTGATGAATATTTTGTAATAGGAAAATATTTTTGTGACAAAAGGTGACGTTTTTGTAGGCATTTGAGTCTAAATTTTTGAAATAAATTTAAGCATGTCCCAAGCGACTTAAGATTTGAATGAGTTCAACATTTTCGGTTAGCGTCTTTACTGTCGACAACAATATATGTTTTTTGAGAAGAACTTTTTGAGGCATTACAGCTTGAATTATGTTCTGACCGACTGACCAAATAAATTTTTTATTCCCTAGTAAGACTTCTAAAAACTTGGTTAACCGCTGCGTTTGATGACTAATATCAATGTTTTGAATTTTATTGCCTGAGTTCTTGGCAACCAATGTTACTTGATCTTCTTCATTTTTAGATTTGTACAGTTTCAATTCACTTTGAATATTGATGTACTGGTTTAAAAGGGATTCGAAATTGAAATTGAAATTGTTTGGAGCAACGAAAATTTTACCGATATATAGTGAAAAAACGTAAGGATTCACCAAATTCTTGTTGCAAGTGGTGTTTGAATTTTTTTTTTTTTTTTTGAATAGACAATTTATTTAATTCCAGCATCATTCATAAATGCTCTTGGAGCATGACTAAAGATAGCACATCAGGAGGGGAAAAGACTTATGTACGTATGGAACAGAAAATATGTAATCGCACTACTGTACGCGGATTTGAGCATTTTTTCTTTAAGCAGCCTCGATCGAGTATAATGTTTGCAACAAGTCGGATGATATTGCGCCTCTGCTGCAACAATATCACGAGAAGTAATAGCGAGCATTTTACTACATATCTTCTTTTTTGATGGATATTTTTCTGAGAGTATTGTCAACTCGAAGTTCAACAGCTTGTCTCAACAGTTCCCGCGTTTTTTATGCTTTCTGATACTTTACTGCAAAAAATACATGTTTTCTCATAAACGGTACTTTGCTTTCTCAGAGATGGTATATCCCTTAAATTTTCAGCAGCATTGTCAGGATTATTTATTGTGTTCCGCCTAAACTATTTTTCCCATTTTAAAATCCGAGAAAATTTTTGAATACCCGGTGCTTTATATAAGGCAAGTTTTTATCTTTTACTGAAGTTAAGGGCTCACTACTATCTCCACAGATTATACACTCTATACTGGACTATTCAGATCTCAATCACTTGCTTCAGCACTCATATTTCTGAAGAAAATTTTGCACAGTTAGCCCAATAGAAAATGTACGGAAATTTATTCAACAATGACTAAACCGCAAACGCACTACAAACGATCTACTTTCAATTCGTAAAAACTCTGCTTTCCACAAGCACTATGATCTCGTAAAAAATAGGTAACTAGTGAAACTAAAGCTCAGATACAAGTTTCAACAAGTCAAGAATATCAAAGGAAAGGAACACCAACTGCAGCGTCTATTTAACCAACAGAAAAACACCAAAACTGCACCAAAACTTTACTCGGACACGTGTTTCAACAGCTAAGCTGTAATCATAATCGGTATCGCTGATTATGAAGTTTTTGGTGCAGTTTTTGGTGTTTTTCTGTTGGTTAAGTCAAGAATAACCTGTGCAGAATGTAACTTCGTACACACTATTTTAGAAGGTGCGTTTTTCGTAGACATCCAACCAATTTTATTAAGAAAAACATCATTTGACAGCTGAAATTTTGATTAAAATTATTTCTATTATAACCAACATTATAACGCATATTTTTCCAGAGAAGTTAGTATCGAAAATATGCTACACAAAACTTTTATGAAAAAGAAGAAATTGAAATTTGTGCTTTAAAATGAAATGTTAGCCAAAAGTTGGTGGGAACAAAAATTTTATTTTCATTAATCTAAAAAAAATTTTTTTTTATCCGATCAATAGATCGCGAAATATGAAGATTTTTGAAAGGGAATGTCCGCCATATTGACTTGATCGCCATCTTGGAAAGCCTCCTTCTTGGGATGGCTATCAAAGATCTTTAGCATCAATGTAACCCATAATAACACTTCCCTAAGCGCCGATTTGTCCTGCCAACTTATATCGAGACTGTTCTGTTTGAGCTATGGCCCATAGACTATACTATACAACTAAAATTTGTTTTTAACATTTATCTAATTTAGTTGAGTTAGAAACAGACAAAGAGCTACAGCATTTTATTTTATTGGGTATTGATTAAATAGAGAGAGTGAATTTGGATATTGTTTCACTGTACTTCGGTAATGTAAAACTAACTCTTCGTCTCGTTCCATAGTCAAATAGGTAGTCAGATGTATGGATGCATTTCATTATTACATAAATCAATAATAGTACTAAATACTGAGTAGTTTTTTTCTAACATATAGGTATCGCAAAAATAATTTTTATTTTCGAAATACCTTAAAGCACAAAATAAATTTCAATAGCAGAAAATAACATTGATAATTTATATACTTACTTTTCCCGACGGCATGTAAGATAAAGCCCGAACAACAAACCCAAATAAAATTACAAAGGTTTTCATCGTGATGAACGACCTGAAAGAAAGAAAATAACTGTTAAATTCCCTAAAAGAAATCGTCATTCACGTAAGGAGGAGATTTTTTTTAAATTACATATTTTTTGACGCAATTGTAATTTGTATGTAAAAAAATGTTTCTTTCATGAGGCAACTTAAATTCAGACAAAAATAAACGTTGTGTTATTAATTAAAAGTTTTGTTTCGCTATTGAATAGATTCTGCTTGACCCTTTCAAAAACTAATTTCAGTTTGATCAAACTTTATTCTTTGTATCGACGCTTATATGCTGGTTTAGTAATAACTTATGAACAAAAAAATTAATGAAGTTCACTTTTATGAAGACCTATTTTTACTTTTTGCGTTTCTAAATAATCGTATTTTAGATTTTTAGATTTATAAATTAAAATGCATTTTTATTGGGATAATGTCAAAACTGACAGTTTGGTTGAAGTTTTTCCAACAATATTCATGATGTTACGACATCAGAGATTTGAGAAGTTTTAATTTTCAAAGTTAACCGAAGCCTTGTGAAGGTTTAGAAGAAGTTAATATTGACTTTAAAGAGATAAACAACTTTCTGTTAAAGCCCAACAACCCAAACTTTTGTTAGCTTAACACGTTTATTTGTAAAATTTTGTTTATCATGGTATTTTTATTTTTTTATTAACATGCGGTTATGCTTTTTGAAAGTTTAATTTAACGTAAATTAAGAACTTTTTTTTATAATTATACATTGATTAATTCTTTAAATAAGAAAGAAATTTTTTTGAAAAGTAGCATGGATCGATAATAGTAATTACAACAGCGGTTTGGCTAAGTTATGGTGAAAAAGGTGTAAGTTTCAAAATTTAAATTTTTGTGAATTTGATTTCTAACGTTATGGTTAACAATTATTGGGAACAATATAAAGAATAATATTGTTGGTGATGGGTCAATACTCTACTCTTGTCTTTTGCTCTAAACAGATTTGGTGGCTGCATCCCTGTAATAATATCTAACGGTGATATTAAATATGGTTATTTATTTATTCGTATGGTACATTTTTTTAAATATTGTATTGTGATGTAAGTGTTATGTACTGTGTCCCAGAAGATCAGTATAAACCTGTATATTGTGTGTGCAATTGTGGATTGGTTCTTCTTGGCAAAGAAAACTAAAACCTAAACATGCTAACCTTACCCACCTTAGTATTCATATCCATTGCATGACTACACATAATGGACTGGTCCAAGCGCCAGTCACGACAATGACAAAAAAAAATAGTAGTAGTAGTATACAGTGTGTCCAAGATGAAACATCAACTATAAAATACTCTGCTACATAAATAAAATATCCCCTTTTATAAATTAGAAATGAATCAACAAAATAATTGGAATATAAATAAATCCCATGTAATACACTGTTTCTGCTATCTAACTATTTTCTTGTACTTTGCTTCCGAAAAAAAATACATATACAGTGTATCCAAGATAAGGATGAACATCATGGGGATTTCGGAAACTGTTGGTTAAATTTGGAAAATGTTGCCCACTCGAGGGGTCGACATTTTGCTGTTGAGAAACTCACTGAGTTCGGCTTACTTTTTGGAGATATTAAAAACTGCAATTTGTCATTTTGTTTTCATTATATTTTGAAGTTATTCAAAAAGTAACCAAAAAACTGAATGCAACTTTGTCATTGCCACTCTTTTTGCTCTACAAGATGGCGTTCACGAATTTTTACTACAACCTTTGGTTTCAAAGAAATAATCAACAACTTTATTTTTTCTTATGGTACTCAAAAAAAGTACGCTCTGTATAAGAAAGCATTTTTTATTACAAATTCAACGATGTACTACTCAATATGGTTATTTGTGATTTTATTGAGGAAAAATAACGTTTTATTAAATTTCTAATCTTTTTGGTTTAGTGTGCTGTGAATGAAACCATAGCAACGAAAAAATAAAATCTAATTAACAATCGACTTTATTTCTTTCATTGTTAATTCTGACAGAATCCATTTGAATGACAAAGTAGTATCAGTTTCGCAACGTTTTTTAGTGTAGGTCATTTTTACAATGGAGCAAGCAATGTTTTCAAATGAAGAAAAATTTGATATGTTGTCCGGTTACATTACATGGCGTAGAAATTCTGTAGAAGCCGAACGCTTTTATTTGATCAAGTACCCGGAACGGAGACAACCAGGAAAGTCTATATTTAGGCGTTTGGTGTTCAATCTAAAAGAATACGGTTAATTCAAGCAACCCGTACTGTCCCGCCAAAAACATTCGAGCGCAGCAAGATTTTCTGTTTGCCGCACTTATTTCAATGCACACTACATCAAAAGGATTTGAATTTACATGTTCCATTGTAAAATATGACCTGCAATTAAAGTCGTTGCTAAACTGAGATTATATGTCAATGGAATTGATTCTGTAAGAACTAACAATAGACTTTATTTTTTCGCTGCCAAAAAGATTAGAAATTTAATAGAACGTTATTTTTTCTCAATAAAATTACAAATAACTATATTGTGTTGAATTCCTAATGAAAAATGCTTTCTTATACGCAGTGTACTTTTTTTTTGAGTGCCATACGAAAAAATAAAGTTGATGATGGTTTCTTCGAAACAAAACGTTGTAGTGAAAATTTGTAAACGTCATCTTGTAGAGCAGAAAGACAAAGTGCATTCAGTTTTTTGTAACTTTTCGAATAACTTCAAAATATAATGAAAACAGAATAGCAGAATTTCGGTTTTTTTCGTATATTTCCAAAAGTAATCAAAACTTAGCGAGTTTCTTAACAGCAAAATGTCGACACCTCGAGTGATCAACTTTTTCCAAATTAAACCGACTCTGTATCTCTCACGGTTCTTGAGATCCCCATGATGTCCATCCTTATCTTGAACTCACTGTATATGTCTCTCAGTATTGTCATTGATTATAAAGTAACTTTAGAAAGCTTATAAAATTCTACGTTTAATGGCCCTTAAAAAATTATGTGGTGCCATTTGAAAAAATCAAGTTATGCATGAATTTTGGGAGTTCAATTTAAATAACTGATTACTCAAAACCAAGCGAGGTTGGAAAGGTGAACAACCAGCTGTAGTTAGCACATGTAATGCATATTAAAGCTGCGAAATCGCAGTTGGATAAATTTCAGGATAACTGAGTATTTAATTTTTTCGAAAAGTCAATTTTTCCGGAAAAAGTGAAATAATGGCAAAACCCTCTATTTTAGACACTGTGTGTAATGCATAGTGTCACATTACAATTTTTCAAGAAATTCAAACTTGTAATTAAAAATGGGTGGTTTTATTTAAAAAAACGTAACTTTGGTATGTCGCACTTTTATGGAACACCCTGTATAAACAAAAATAATTTTAAAATATGCAGCTTATTGATTTGCACAACTTCCATTGTAAAAGTTTTCTCTAATTTCAATATTTTCCTAGATATCCACCTTCCTCGCACTAATGGGCCACCCTGTATATATTTTTACTACCCAAATTGAGTATCAATTGAGCGTTAGGCCAATTTCAACATTTGGTTTTTTTTGCATCATAACTGCTTTGAAATATATTAGTATCTTGATAATTGAAGATTCTTATTATCTATCATATATCCAATTCTCCGACCTCCGGCATATATTTTACAGTCTGGCGTCTATTAATTTATTTTTTTTTTGTTACGTAATTACTACACCCTCCCCCTCCACAACTGTGGGCAAAAATTTTCTTAACTGTCTACCTAAACGTAAAATAAATTTAATAATTATCGTGCGTTATTAGTTGACTTACAGAAAAAAAGTCAACAAAATGAACATAGGAAATTATTAAAACTACATGAGCTTTAGCGAAGTGGAGAACTTTTTTCATCTATCTAATTTCATCGAACCATTAAGTAAAGCAACATAAATAATTTCATTTTCAATACTTTTATGAAGAACGTCGTTATCGATTAAAACAAGAAAGTGACACAAAGGTAAAAGAATTCCGAAAATATCAAAACATTAGTCATTACACAGGTATTCTGCCTAGTACAAATTTGTTTTATTCTTTCAATGCCATTGTAATCTAATGACGACAATTTTATACGATTACTACCTATGAACAAAATGCCTGTTTATTTATTTCCAAAATATTATCATTGCAATGATATTATTGTACTACATTACTAAACTTCAAGATGCCTCGATAACCGTTTTTTTATTAACAGAATTATATATAAATGTTATTATTACAGATTGATAAAATAAAAAAAAAATATGTTTTGGGTTATATAATAGCTATTTATGTAATCAGTGACAAAACGCATGATTATGATATCATATGAGTTATAAAAAATCATGTTTCGCTATGTATTACATACAAGATTTTTCTAATTTTCACAAAAACAGAGTAAACGTTAAATTGAACGTACAATATGCAGTACATAATGAAATTAAACATGGTTTGAGAAATACCAACTGCTTTCCTCTTATAAATCTGGTTTGAATAGGGTTTTTTTGCAACTTGTAACAAGAAATAAAAAAAACTATATTCTATATTGTAGGTGTCCGTTTATTTAATTTGCCAATTACATGCATGTAGGGTTCAATATTCTATTTTTTGGCTTTATTTTTCTTTTATTTCCAATAACCTTTTATTCGACATAAGTGTCTTCATTGTATGGAGCGATTGTTAATTATGTTATAATTTTTTACCGTAATTTTTAATTTGTTTTTGGAATCCGCTTTAATCCTTTGTTGTTTTTTTGCTCTCTCCAGAATCCTAGCGTTCATAGGGTGTGGGATTTTGAACTTGTAGTTCTATGATTGTTATAAAATCCAACCGGCCATCGACCGGATAGAATTAAAAAATAGTTAAATTAGGAGTGGGTACCTAATCCTTACGAGTTATAGGGTGTCTCAATAGAAGTGCACTTTTTAAATATGGTGTAATTTTGTTTTCGTGCAAGTGGCAATTCTTATATTAGGCAGCTGTCAACTTTGATTGTTTCGATTATCAAAAATAGAGCGTCTCATAAAAGTACAACGCATTCACATTGTGAAAACCCATTACAAAAATAGGGAAAGTTATGCTGAAACCGCTCGCAAACTTCGTGGACTTCTCGGTCGAGAAAGTGCACCTAATTTTTCAACAGTTTCAACAGAGTGGTTAGAAAATTTGAAGAAACCGAGTCGATTATGGATGGTAAGTCTCTTGTGTGTCTACGTACCGGTCGATCTCTTGAAAATATTGCTCCTGTAATCAAGAGCATCGCCGAAGATCCGAAAACATCAATACGGCATCGTTCTTATTTATAGACAATGTGACAAAATTATACAAGGACAATAACATTATAAAGAAACATCCATAATAAATGTTCAAAATGGCTACCGTTGGTATCCAAACATTTTAAAATCCGGTTATTTGTAGAAATATTTGAGGTCCTTCTTATCTCACTGAAGAAGTTACAAGATTCGGTAAATGTAGGGTTGCTTTCAATTTCGACCCATAATAATGAAATTATTAATTAACCAACAGAAAAACACCAAAAACTGCACCAAAAACTTGACTCGGACACGTGTTTCAACAGCTAAGCTGTTATCATCAGCGATACCGATACTAAAAATAAAAACAACGGGAAGCTTATATATACAATCTGCTTATCACGCATCGTTAAACTTAATTGATTCTTAGATAAGCTTAAATAATTCCGAAAATCCTAATGGACCGTTATCATCATAATTCATAAGCAAATTTCTGTTTTTAAAAATTTCTAAACTTTCATAAGAATCAAGTTCGTTTTTATTATCTACCCTCTAAATTAATTCAATGTCGCCTACTCTATGGCCATTTTCAAGCATATGCATGGCAACACTGGACCTATCTGTGCGATGATATTTGACAAGAGCTACGTGCTCTTTAAACCGAGTTTTAATAGGTCTCTTGGTTTGCCCTATACAGGGTGTTTCATTAATCAGTACAGAAAATGAAACTGGAGATTCCTTGCAAAATTTAAAGGGGGGTTTAACATAAAAAAAAAATTTCCTTAAAGCCTCCCCTGAAGAGTTACAGCCCCTTAAAGATGTGTAAAAAATTCACATTAATCGATTTTTTTCTGAAATGACTTGAAATAAAAAAAAGAAATCTAAACATTCAAATACTACTACCAAGAAGCCTCCATAATTTCATAATTTTATTCACCCTTGTTCTCTGCAAGGGGGTGAGTCTTACTACCCCTAGAGTTTTTTACCAGAACTTTTAACTAATTTTTTTTTCAATTTTAAAATTCAGATTTTGGAGGGCCAATTCAATTAAAAACCTTTTTGTCTCTTAAAAATTTCACGTAAACTCAATACTTTTTCACCAAAAAATAAATTAAGCGAACTTGCAGAATTTTTAATTAATAAGTTGCGTATGCAAGTTTGACATAAATAACAATATTATTATTAACTATCATTTTTAATTTAAATTAACAATATTATTTCAGAGAGTGTTCAAAATGGGCACCATTTTCTTGAATACAGGCTCTTATTCTTTTGAACAAATTTCCGTTAACGCTACCTAGCATTGCTAAAGATTGTCTAACTCTTCAGAGGAGGCTTTAAGGAATTTTTTTTTATGTTAAACCCCTCTTTAAATTTTGCAAGGAATCTCCAGTTTTATTTTTCTGTACTGATTAATGAAACACCCTGTATATACTTGGTTACAGTCTTTACAATTAATTTTATATATTCCGATTTATCACACATTTCTATTGGGTCTTTCGGATTGCCTAAAAGATTTTGCAAGTTGTTATTACTAGAAGTCACTGTTTGATAATTAAATTTTGAAAATATTTTTTGAAGACCTTTTGTGTATGTGGGATAATTTGGTAATTTGACATATTTCTTATCTTTTTTGCTATTACTAGTTCCTAACGTTTTAATGTTTCTAATGTTTAACTTATGTTTATGTTTTCTAATTATGTTTGTGACAATTGATTCTTGAAAACCATTGTATGATGCAATCTGCTTAATATTTCGCAGTTCTTTATCAAAGTTTTGTTTTGACAATGGGAAATGTAATAATCGGTGAATCAAAAGTTGAAAGATGCAAGTTTATGTTGCATACTATGGTTGGAATCATTTGTTATAAACCTCATAGTGTTAGTGAACGTACTGTAGGTCCTAAACAGATTACCCAATTTTCAAATAAATCTATCCGTTAGTTCCCGAGTTACAACCTGTTAAAAAAATCTTGGGGCACCCTGTATTAGTTGTCGCTGCTCTAAATCTTAACCTTATATGTCTGAGCATCTATATATACCTATACAGGGTGATCCATGGTACCTTAGACGTTACTAAAAACGAGACACGGAATTATTCTGAAAATTTGTGTTGCCGTTTCTTGTATCAGTTGAGAAATATTATATTTTAAAGTGTCTTGGAAATAATTAAAACGGAGAGAAATAACTATTCAAATGAAGTTTTGATGAAGTTGTTTATTATCCATGGACAATGTGACAAAATTATAGCAAAGACTTGTAAAACATTCAATGAAATGTATACCGACTTACAAGCAACGAACAGGAGAAATAAATTCATTATTATGGGTCGAAATTGAAAGCAACATCAGATAATGAGATGACGGTTATGTTAAAGGTAGTAGAAACATATCCTCTTGAGATTATTCAAATTAAACTGATGTAAGTCGTACAGTTGTCCAACGAATTCTGAGCAACAACAAAATGCATCCATATCAAATTCAAAAGATGCAAGAGTTACTACCCGATGATTTTGAAAAAAAATAAATTTTTAGAATGGGTTTCAGAAAAAATTGAACTGGACAGGCAGTTTTTGATTATGTTTTATTTTGTGACGAATCGACATTTCACAGAATTGTCAATAGACATAATTTTCACTATTATTCTACCGAACAACGACATTACGAGGATATATTGAAAAATTCTTAGCCTACTATAGAACCAAACAAAATTTCAATGTCAAAATATTTTATTACTCAACATATTCTTCTCTTAATTGGATACATTTATTACAGCGAACCTACAACGTCTCTAGACCTTTCAAAAAAAATTTTTCTTCTTGCTCTGCAAACCAGACCTCCACAGCTTCTATTACCTCCTTGTTGGAAAAAAATGTACGACCTTTTAAACTTTTTTCAGTTGAGGAAAGAGGTGATAATCGGACGGAGCCAAATCGGGTGAATAAGGGGGTGTTCTAGTAATTCAAACCCTAAATCACGAATTTTTGCATGGCAACATGAGATTTGTGTGCAGGGGCGTTGTCCTGCAAAAACAAAACACCTTTGGATAGCTTTCCGCGTCTTTTCTCTTTAATATTTTCCCGTAGAGTGGTCAGTAATGTCAAATAGTAATCTCCAGTTATTGTTCTACCCTTATCCAAAAAATCAATCATGATTACTCCATGGCAATCCCAAAAAACTGAAGCAAGAACTTTTCCAGCAGATTTTTGGACACGAAACTTCTTAGGTCTTGGAGAACCAGAGTGTCGCCATTCCATCGATTGTTGCTTTGTTTCTGGATCGTAGAAATGTACCCAAGTCTCATCCATAGTAACAATTCGGTTTAAGAAGTCTACATCGTTTTCAAATCGAGCATAGATCGAACGCGATGCTTCTACCCTTGTACGCTTTTGGTCAACATTCAAACATTTGGGGATCCATTTTGCAGCATTTTTTCTCATGTCCAAATTGACGTGAACCATATAATGAACGCGTTCGTATGAAATATTCAGTGCATCAGATATCTGTTTTAGCCCAATTCGACGGTCTGATAAAATCATATCATGAACTGCATCGATATTTTCGGGGACTGACACAGAAACTGGCCTTCCCGATCGGTCATCATCTTCAATGGAAAATTTACCTCTTTTGAAGCTTGCATTCCAATTTTTGACGGTCGCATACGAAGGACATTGATCACCAAGGGTATTAAGCATATCTTCGTAAATATGCTTACCTCTTAACCCTTTTAAATACAGGTACTTGATGATGGCTCGATACTCCAATTTTTCGATTTTCACAATTTCGGTGGACATCTTTTTCCATTTAATTTATTGCGTGACTCTGGTTTACTTTTTTGACGTCAAACTTTACACTGACACTTCTAATAAGTTATTGTTCGTTGCTATGGTAACGCAATATTTTGTTTATGCAAGAAACTGGTCTAGGCTAACTAGATATCAATACATCCTCGTATGTAAGAACTATTAGTCAGACAAGGTGGTCATTGAATGTTTAGGGTGGAATAATAGGTAATTATGTAATCTGGCCGTATTTTTTTGATCCAAGTTAACTGGACAAATTTATTTGGATTTTTTGTAAAACAAATTACCCCAATTAATACAACATCTACATAATCAAGTCAAGCAAAGAATGTGGTACTTATATGATGGAGCTCCTTTCCATAATACCGTTTTAGTCAACACATTTTTAAATACTACATTTCCTGAAAGGTGGATAGGCAGTGGAGGTCTAATTAAATGGCCACCGCGTTCTCCAGAGTTAACGAAAGTAGATTTCTTCTTGTGGGGTTAAATTAAAAGTCAAGTTGATAAAAACCAGCCACGTCAAAAGAAGATATGAAACAACGGATTAGAGAAGCTTTTCAAACTATTGACAATAATATTTCATTAAACGTTAGCAGAGCGTTTGAAAACTGCGTATTTTATTGTTTAGAAGTAAACGGTGGTCATTTTAAGCATTTGCTTTAATAAAAATTGTTTATATTTTTGAGAAATTGTTGTATTTAATCATTTGGAAATAATTGTTATAAATTAATACATTATATAATATAAAATTTAATTTTAACTGACAATTTAACAGTTTTAAAGCTCGTATGGTATTAACAGAAGTTAAAAAATTTATAAATTTTTGAAATGTAGGAACATTCGTACAGGGTGTTTTAAATAAAAAAATGCAATTATTTGATAATACAATTTTCAATTAACTACTAATTTCTCAGAAACTACTAGTAGTAGAGACCATATAATGCAGACTATTCTAAAAGAATTTAGTAACTTTCTAAAAATAGAGAATAATATACAATAATAACTTACAATAATTAGTAGGTTAGATTTATTTAAAAATAAGTAATAATCAGTCAACCCAAATAACCATGTTTAGTTTATTGATTTAATTTAAAAGTTATTGCTTGTAGACGTTTTTTAAATCAAAATTATTTGTAATTTTATTTTGTAAACATGTCCTAAACAAAATTTTGATTCGATAATTAATCGAGCTATGGTGTTTAATTAGCGATACCTTCAAATATATTCTTTAAAGAAAAAATTAAGTAAGCAACGTAAATTACCTATTTTCTAAAACCTGCTTAGTGTAATGATTCATTCTACAGTCCCTCTATAAGATAACTCCTGCTGAGACTACCTGCTGTTAGAATTGTAAATGATACCCTTAAGCCCGCTTCACAATGTGCAAACTTTTGTTTACAGAAATTGTGGTGTCCAAGTTTTAAATTTCATGAATGTACATATGCAAGAATTTTGTTTTGAATGTTATTAGTAAACTGTTATGGAATCCATTTATGATGAAGTGATTTTTAGTAAATTTTGATATTTTTGGCAATAACAAAATTTTGTCAAAAAAATATAGTGATGTATGTAGGCCTATGAGCTGATTTTGGTAATGTAAAAATGTGCTGCCCATTCCATTTAAAAAAATACGTCGATAACGTGCCTCGTCTAACCAGAGCACCCTGTATACCTGTAAGTATTTTACAAATGACGTGCACTGGTGCAACTAGTATAACTTCTGTTATTTCTGTCTGTTTATCATCCCCTCCAAAGTGTTTAAAAAAAACTGAATACATCATTCGATAGAGGATTTTAAGGCGGTCTGGATGCAAAGGTTTTTGAAACTGTAACTTAACCTCCTGGGGGGCTGTCCACACCCACTCTCCCCAAACTTCAAAATTAATTTTTGTTTTTATTACCAAATATGTTTATCTTGACAAGACAAACATCTTTTGTATACATCATTTTGACCTATGACTTTATTGAACATTTTTTTGTTCCGTTTATTTATTTATTTATTAACTAACTAATAACATGATATTTTATAATACTTTTGGGTAATATAATAAACGTGCTAAATATTTTAATTATACGGAGTAATTAAAATCAAATTTATAGTTGAGCCAATACTACCTAAATGATGGACAATAAGACCAAGTTTAAACAATTATTCCATAATTCTTTTTTTGCGAAATAATTTTTTGCTTAGCATTTATACTACTACTTTATTCATTCAAAATCGGATAAAAAATTATGCAAAACGTTATTTCCATTTTACATTAAGGATTATGACCCACCTGATGCTTTCTGCTTTGAACGAAAGCGTTTCAATAAAAATTAAACGTTTTGTTGCGAGTTATTTTAGATTGAACTTCGTAAACCTAAAAAGAAATGTGAATTTTTCATTTTGTTATTTTACACACTATATGAAAAAGATTCATCAGGTAAGCATTCAACAAAAAGTGAAAATGTAGGCTCGTACACTATAAAGAAACTTTTTGATAAAGTTTTGAGATATTGTATATATTCCTAACATATAATGAGGTTTTAGATACTTTTAAAAAAATCTTTTGATGTTGAATTTTAAATTTCATTTATCTTATTATTATTCAATCGAAATTAAATAGGAAGTGTAATTTACAAGTATTACTGAAAAAATCTAAATTTTAAAGAGTTTTATAGAATTATTATGTATGTTTTTTTTTTAAATTAAAATTCTATATTGAATACATTGCTTTAAAATTCATATTACTGCTTTTTGTTTATAACTTTTTATGGCATTATTTTAAATTGGATTGTTTACTTTAGAATTTCTGCCTACTCAAATTTTTCAAAACTTCAAACAATTACTCTAAGTATTTATTTGAACTGAAATGTAATAACAGACGAAACGAATTTTATTTTGCTCGTTTAATCTTGTATTTTCTAATTTAATTCTGGTACATTAATCATGTAACATAAAAAAGAGCACAAAATGAAAAACATTCTACGAGAAAGATTGTTGTACAATTTAATTCGCATGCTTGTTCTGTTCTTGATTTTTTGTTTGCTTTTGTTCTTACTTCTTGACGTTTTTTGGTAGATTTTCTAATTTATATTTCGTTGAATGTGGTACTCAGGTGTGAGAAAACATATCGAAATTGGGTAGGACATCAATTTATCACGTATGAACGACAACCATAAAATAGGAAACGGTAAAATGAAGTCTTTGTTTTATTAATGCGGGGAAATTTTTTTGTTTATGTTCGCATTTTCTGCGTGTCATTTGCAGATTCTCGTTTATAAACTTATCTATTAAAGCAAACGAAAAAGCAATTATTAGTTTATAGAATAGTCATCGCTCTTTAGAGAAACTGAATAGGCTAGCCGGCG